>JAODUG010003873.1:0-10955 GCA_027564795.1 Aphredoderus sayanus
GGGCATACTGCCACTTGACCTATGTCCGTTTCATGTGTTGCAGCTTATTTTTGATTGGTTGTTTTGTGGAAATACAGGATGCTGAGTGCCAATCCTAATTCTACAGCTTACACAGACATATGATGTGCACTGCTGGCACACCAAGGTGTGTGTTCGAAACCCGAGGACAACAGGAGGGTTAAAAGGCATGAAAAACAAATAAAGATATAAACAAATAAATACACACTGCACAGCACTGACACTAAAGAGAACTACACAATCAGACACAATCAGGCCATCTGCTGGCATAATACGGTAGTGCGTTTGAAACCCGAGGACAACAGGAGGGTAAAGAGCTAGAAACCAGGTTGTGCCAAGACAATCTGACACAGACAAAAGGCATTCAAAGGGAGCTAACGAGGTCAATGAGGAACAGGTGTGACAGTGCATCCATCCTGCTGATTGGAAGGGAGCTTGCCTAGAAGGCACACCCAGTCATCCACACACTATACAGAACAGAGGGGAAGCAAACAGGGAAGGACCATGTTGACTCATGACAGACAGAATGAAAACGTAACCTGTCCTCGGGTTTCAAACGCACTACCTTCTTGCGCCAGCAGATAGCGCCACCCCTGGCACATCATATGTCCGTGCTGCGGTTGGCGCCTTCTGCTGGCACAACATGCGTTGGGTCAGTTTGACTCCGGAGGACAACAGGAGGAATAAAGTAGTGGCTTACATGGTCCCGGGAGGTGGAGATGCTTGCTGCCTCAGACCAAGCACTCCAAAGTGGCTGGGCGGTGTCTGAGGACAGTGCTGTGTAATGAAGAGAGAACACGAGGAGAGAACACGCTGTACTCACTGTTTGTTTGTGTGTGGGTGAGGCTGACTGTGTGTGTGCCGTTGGACACCGCATGGCAGTGCCTTCAGGCTCGCTTTAGCACTGCCATGATAGCGAGAGGCTGTAAATGAGAAGCAGGGACACACTGACTGATGCACTATGGGAACTATTCCCTTATAATAGCTATTTATTTCCGAGTTGCTCATGCAGTCACCTGTGTTAGATATGTAAGAACTGTATTGCTGTCATAAGCACACTATTATTGACTATTATATGTTTAATAACGCATGAAATGCTGTAACAGTCACCCATTACAAAATCACAACATTTTCAGCTCTGCTTCCGTTGAACTGGCAGCAGCTTGCCTGAGGTTGTGGCAGGTGTTGCAGACAGCTTGCTCACACACACACACACACCACGTGGCCTTGCTTAGCCTATTAGAGGAAACACCATGCTGTGTACTGTGTAGCCACGGTCAGAGAACAGAGCTGAGCTCGCTTTGAAAGGATTGGACTTGGCGACCTCCCCTGATTTAATAACAGGCGTGTTATGCTGTGTGCAGGCTCTACTCTATAATCCATTATCTCTCTGCTCCGCCAAGAGTGCAAACCATCTTATCAAGTGTAACCATGGTTTGACAGGCCTTTCTTTACCTGGGGGTTGGTTCAAGGAGAAGAAAAATATAAGAAAGTCAAAACAGTCCAGAGAAAGATCAAAGCACAATGCCATATTAATTATTGGGACGGATTATTCTTGAAGCTGTGATTCTCATATTCCTTGAATGATCTCCTTAAATGGAGAATTCTCTCTTGCCCAGCAGAGCAAATGGGGTGCTACTGAGGGCAGGGTTGCTAGGCTGGCTGGTGAATGTCAGATGGCACTGGAGAGACAACAAGATGACTTGCTGTATCTCCACAGCAACAGTTCCATGTGGTGGACCCGGCATCTTCTGGTGTGCTCACTCAGTCAGCAGGCTGCTTTAAACTGGGTTCATGATCTTGAGACTGGACTATACAGTCTGTGGTGTTTTATTTCAATGTACATTTTTGTCTTTGTTTTGCTTTTGTTGCACATATAACGTACGCAGTCGAAATATACAGTATTCAATTGGTGAAACATACATGTAGGGGAGGGATATATTGCATCAAGTTGAAAATGTAGATTAATCAGATGTTTTGTATGCTAATGGTACCTCTCTTTCTTATGTTCTAACATGTTTGTCTATCTTGGATGTTGGACTCAGGTAACCTGGTTGTGGAAATGCTCTGACGGTAGAAATCAATCACCTTTTCTTCCTAGTCTTGTTTGGCACTTCCGCACTTCCTGTTTCAGCCTTCCCAGATGTTATAACAAAGAGAATAGAGAGGAACGCGATGATGAATACTTAACTCCGGCCCCAGAACTGTGTGCCATATTTAGTACTCTCAATAGGCTGACTCTCATAAGCTAACAATAACCGCAATATATAAATACTGCAGTTCCTGCTGTTATGTTCAGTACACACAATGTATGTAATGTAACCTGCCGACTCAGCCTTCTAGGGTAGGGATTTACTTTTACAAGCAGTCACAGTGGTACAATAAGTCCTTGTCCTCAATTAACAATTTTACAAGTCAACTAGATTGTGCAGGATCACAAGGTCCTTGCAGTAATTGGCCTGTCAAGATTCTTTTCCAAGGAATGTGCAATGTACACTGCACTAAACAGTATTCTCCAGTGTTTAGCTTGTGAATACAATTTGTCACAAAGCACCCATCATTTCATTGATCGTTATAGATCGATGAAAGTCATTAGGCAAGAGTCTAGTTCCTTGTTGGCCATCTGGTTGCTGTCAAGGTTTTTGTTGAGTCATCTTTCAGACCGTACATGACTCAGATAAGGTAATACCATTTCTCCCATTATTTTGCAAGCCGGAACATGCATTTATGTCTTATGAGATCTTTATCGGCCACTTGCCCTTCCAAAGCTGACCAGAATAAGGGCTGACTTAATGAGGACAGGAGGGATGGTCTTGTTATCCAGTCGCTTCAGGGAGATTTGATTCCAGGTTAAATGTCATGAAGAGTTTTGGTAGACATTAGTTCTTAGGGCTTAGGCTAGCTTTTTCCCCTAAAGGGTACAATTAAGAATAACAGTCAGGACTGCAACATGGTGCAGCATGGTTGACAAACAGCAACATGCAGCATTATTGGTAATAGGCTAAGGTTTAAAAGTATAGTAAGCGATTGTAAGTCACCAAACACTCTCCTTGCATTCTGCTAGCTTACCATTCTCTGTGCACGCTGAAAAAATTATGTGGTTCTTCTACACAATCCTGGTTCCGTAAATAGGGACAAATTGGTGCAGACTGCACACAACAACAATAACCTAGCGTTTGCAAAGCATTTCCAATGTGTGGGGTGGAGCTTCTGAGGAAGCAACCTATGGCATTGAAGGAAGATGTTTTGATTTCAGTTTGGCTTCAGCAAGTGTGCTCAAACTATACCTTTTTAATTGGACAATACACGTTATATTGTGTAATGATCCAGATTTCCATGAAAATCAAAGCTTTCATGATTTTGTGTGTTTTTTAATTGTCATTGCTGAGTGTATGTATTTATTTATTCATTATTTCTTTATGTATTTATGTCGTTTTTCATGCCTTTTAGCCCTCCTGTTGTCCTTGGGTTTCAAACACACACCTTGTTGTGCCAGCATTGCACAGCATATGTCTGTGTAAGCTGTAGAATTAAATTTAGGGCCTTCTATCTGCCACAAAGAGCTAGTAATTTGGGTCATTTTGACCCAGAGGACATCACAAGGGTTAACACCCTCATTACAATGAACTTGTAGACAGCATGCTGGCAAATAATTGACATCTTACACCGGTCTTAAGGCAAGATGTTATGCTGCATCAACTCAGATACAGTACAGTACTCTATGAGCCATGCCTTGAGGCTTGCTTTGTAGACACATTCTTGGCAAGCATATCATTGATACACTTTACAACAATGACAACAGTCATCAGAGTGTACAGTATATATTTGCTCTTTTAAAACTGTGTTATATACACTTGAAGAGATAGGGAGCAGACTTAAGATTTTGACCCCTGCAGCTTTGTTTGCTGTTTGTATATTTCCTAGCCTACCTTAAACTTCCTGAGTGCAGATCAGATTCTGATGGCTTATTATTTTGGGATGAGGTCACTGAGATGTGTGCCTGTGAAGGTTAGGACAAATGTTCATCCAAACTCCCCCAGACAATTAAGAACATTTGAGACTTTTGCTATCAGCAGAGCAGAAAATGATTTTGTCACATTGTCAACTAGCCTACATCACTGATGTTAAACTGGCATATTACCATTGTTAAAGTAGAATAAGAGTTGATGTGTTGCTGGTCTGTAAGCCAGGACAACATAAAAACACCTGATTCTCTGTGTCCAGACCCTTGGCTTGGAGCAGGTCATTGCCAGTGTTTATACTGTGGTAGTGTTGTTGGCAGGCATACAGCACGGAGGAAAAGCATGGAGGCCATTTGGAGACAGGTGCTAATCTGGTTAGTGTGGTTTCCACTCTTTCTCTCCACTCCTCCAATCTTGGACATGGTCTATTTGTAAGGTGCCCAGCATGGCAGGCAAGACTGGACCCGTATTGATGTTAGGATCTGTGGTAAAATGGGAGTGAAATGATCTGTGTGAAAGTAGTGGTTTTATATTTCTTTGAAGTAGTTCACAGTTAACTATTTTAAAAATGTGGATGATTGATATGATCACACACCAGAAACATTGGGCTGCCAGGAAAATAAATGAATAGATTTAGTTAAACCCAGTGTTGTTTTGATTAACTTACTTTATTTCTGGACCTAATTAAACCATTCCAATATCTGAGGCGAAGTGTTCTTTTCTTAGTGTTTGTTTTGGAATGTCAGCTCGTGCATTAGAGGAGCAGCTCTCCTGCCAGACAACCAGCAACAACAGGAGGAAAAGCACTCATCTTTTGGCTCCTGTGCTTCTCCCCCCCACCCCCACACTTCTGTCCTATGTGTCCATAACTCTCTCTCTCTGTGTGTTAACAGAGGTCATACGTTCTCATACACTTCCTGTTTTGAACAGGACAGGATTCCTGACTCCCATGGCCTCACAGTTCAATCACAATGGTCACATGATGGACGCCCATTAAGTTGGCCATAGCTGTTCCTGGCTGGCCCTGTGCCGCCACATGGGGCCAGCCCGGGCCAATTGTCCTGGGCCCTGGGTTCCTGCTGCGGGCTGTTCCAGTGGCAGCACCCGCCCAGGATGATTTCACCCCTCAGTCTTTTTATAATGGAAAACCTCCCTGGTTTTTCACTGTTCGCTGTGTCAGCAGGCGTGGCTGTGCCAGAATGAGGGAGAGAGTGGAGGGGTAGAAAGACATACAGTAGAAAGATAGAGAGAGAGAGAGAGAAACTTTATTTCCTGCTCCTGGTGGTAGCCAGGCCTCTTTGTGCTTGTTGCTAGGATACCGTAACTATGCGGCCTGAACGAACACTGAGCTCTGGCCCGGGACATAATAGTTACAGGACGCATGGAACAGAGGAGGGGTCAGGAGAAAGAACGATTAAAAGAAAGAAAGGAAGCCTCCAGGGTGTACACTGTACAGTAGACCCTCTGTTATGACCCTCACTCCACCTCACCCCACAGACACCTCTTTCTCTTTTCACACTAAATTACCTAGCTGGAGAGAGTCTATTATGTGGACTTGTACAGTATGGTATACACCTTTTTACAGTTAATGTTATAAAACACATTGAGTGTGGTCTCGAGATACAGTTTTTGTATTCACTATCTGAATTTTGGATTTTAGGCTAGGCTATTTACAATATGCTGTATAGAAAAATATATTTCTGCCTCAAGCTCTGCTTATGCCCTGGTGTGCTACTGAACATTTCTATTACTTCTACATTTATGTTGGAATAATTCAAATAATTACATGACACCTGACAACAAACCCACTCTCCAGGCCTCTCATAACTTTTATTTTTACTTTCATATGTCTTTGTCTATATTTTCTCCTCTTTTGCCATTTTTAGTCAGCACAACCATTCTCTTCTTGTTTTCTCCAGATGTCCCAGTGTCTTGGTTTGTTCTATCTAGTCTAGGCTTGGCTTTGTATGATTGTGCCATTGTTGGGTCCCAGTTTTTACAGGGTTTTTCATGGTTTTACAGGGTCCATTTAGCCATTGTTGGAGTGATCTGGCTGTCCTCATTCATGCTGTTGCTGATGCATGACTTTTCCATTGTGTGTGGTTCCTTGGCTTGCTGTTTAGTTTGTTTGTTTGATATTGTGAGATGCCCGTTGACGGGATGGCGATGTGCATTGGCGAATGGGAAGGGGTGTTTAGCTTGATGAAAGATGGACTGCATGAGAAGATGATATGGTTCGTACCCTTCATGGCTAAATACAGTCAACTCAGACAAACAACATGCACGCCCACACACAAACAAATGCGTGCGCTTTCAGTTTCGGCACTGACACATTCAAATGTGATGAAAGCCATCTGTGGAGACAAAGGGTGTGTGTGTGTTTGTGTGTGTGTTTGCCTACACAGGATTGCTTTGTCAACCACTGTGCTGTGTCATGCATAGGATTGTGTTTGCTTCTGTTAAGTGATTCCAAATGTACTGTGTGTGTGTGTGTGTATGTGTGTATTTTGTGAGGGTTGCCTAAAATGCAGCTTATGAAGCAAAGTGTTATCTTATCTGTTAAATAATGTATTGTACACTGATATGAGATGGAGGTCAGAATGGGATATCTTCAGAATTAAATACTGTATCTTCTATCAATATGTATGCAGTAGTCTGCAATTGATTGATACATGTAAGATGTCTGAATATTTTTTATACAAGAGAGGGTCAAGACTAACTTGACATGGCAGATATGGTTTGTTACACACAACCAGTCAGGGGAGCCGTCCACTGAAACTGTTAAGAAAAGGGCAATCATTTAAAAAAAAATACTTGGCAGGTGATTGGACAAACCTGTGAACTAGTTGTTGAATTAAACTCTTGCTGAAGCCAGTCGGAAGACGAGTGAAAACATATTTTCCATCGATAAAATCTTTTAATCTTTAGTGTGTTCTTTGCTTTTCTAATAAATACTAGGCTGATAAAACGTATGCTATTG
The DNA here is from genome assembly GCA_027564795.1 of Aphredoderus sayanus. Classification (NCBI taxonomy): domain Eukaryota; kingdom Metazoa; phylum Chordata; class Actinopteri; order Percopsiformes; family Aphredoderidae; genus Aphredoderus; species Aphredoderus sayanus. The sequence continues at coordinate 6,961 of JAODUG010003873.1, forward strand.
CAGCATCTCCATTAACTTGTTTAGGAACCACCAGTATAAAGCTGAATGGTCACACACGGTTGACTGGACTGAAGCGAAAAGGATATCTCCAGACTGATTCTCGTGGCAAAATGAATCTGAAGCTGTGATCAAGATGGTCTTGTGAGGCTAAATCAAGATAGTGGAGGTCACAATCTTTGAGAAATAAGTGGAATATAAATACAGAGATTATTTCTTGCAGAGGTAGAGAGTGAATTCTTGAAATGCTGTATATTTACAAAGCAGGCCTAAAGCAGATTTTATGAGAACATGTGTTGTGTGTGTGCACACTGTCACACTAACCACTGTTTCCAACCACACTCGGTGTGTGTTTTGGTACACATGATAGTGTCTGTTTTGTAGATGTGTAAATCACATCAATCATTACTGTACTGTAGATGATTAACATTGTTTGGATCAGATGAGATCTGTTTTGACAGTTGTTCTCAGCAAAAACACAAGTGAAAGCCCAAATTCAGCCCAAATTCCACAACATAAAATAGATATGACCAAAACAATTTACATATCTAAAGTGACATTATTGGACTTTCTGCCACTAGATGTCACACTAAGCATTTCCAGCATTTCCAACCAAAACAAATGCTCAGTGGGCACAAACGCATGCAGCTGGCCTGGATAAACAACAAAGAACTTATGAGCTTGGATTACCACATGCACAGAGAAAGTATGATGTTATTCTCTGCTCAGGACGCAACTCCACTATATATTTACATTAAAACTATTTGTTTGCTGCTATATTAATTATTGTTTAAAATATTTTTATAAATAAATAAATAATCTAATATAATAATAATAATAATAATAATAATAATAATAATAATAATAATAAATTATATAAATATAAATATATAAATGAAATATAACGACATTATTTCAGGCTCTTGCAACCAATTATACAACACATCTTGCATTTCCAAAGGTGGAATGCCCTCTTAAGTGCTCTCGTGTGTGTGAATATTCCTAGCCTTATTCTGCTTGGTCTACTCACAAGTACTACAGTATGTAATGTGAACGTGTATGCCTATAAGCCTGTGTGCACACAGCTGTGTCTAATCGGCCTGCATGCATATTTATCCCAGAGGTTACAGCTGTTGGCAGCAGTGTGTGCCCGTGATGTAATTGCGGTGCATCCTTCCATATTGGCTTCCTGGTACTGTAAGTGTTGAGATTGTGTGAAATAATACTCTTGGCTCATTTGCCACCATTTCTTTACAAATGTCTGCCATTCTCACCTTCCTTCCACGTAAGTGTTACAGCTGTCATCAGACCTAAGGGAAGCAACAGTGTTGGATAGGGTTTCCTCTTGTGGCCCATTGCAGAGAACATGGAAAATGATCCTTGCTTCCTGTAGAGCAAACTTGAAGCTATGTATAATCCAATCAAAGGGTTTCGGTTAACTATAATGTTAATGCTGTAGTGTGCAAAGTTTTACTGCTTGTACAGTTTTTGCCATATTTTGTCTGGCCAGCATGCAGTTAACACACTTCTCAAGTAATGCTTTTGGGACTTGTCTGTTTATGTTGTGGGAAAGAAGACATAATAAGGTGTCACCTCTTTTTGGTTGTTAATAGAAGACACTGTTGTGTCATAATTTATTTGGTCGACAACTACAATACAAATACACTTCACTATATAGGCTTTGGATCTTGCACTATTAATTAATTACTTTATCAATTCCATCTGCCAGATAACTACATGATGCTGTGTAGTCACTAAAACAGAGCATATGCTAGTGCACATTATCTGACCAGTTTAATACTATATTATGATGGTGTGGATGCAGATACCATACCTTTACCAAACCCCTGGAACTTAATTAATTTCACACAGATCCAACGACAATCACATGGTATATTAGCTAGTGTTGTACAGTAGAGTGCACAGTATAGTGCTATTAAGACATTGCTAGATTATATTGTTTCTACTTTGATGGTGGGATCATATTCCAGACTGATCATAGAACAAAGATGTGGGTGCTACGGATCGGGTAATGGGATCTGTGTTCAGCTGGGCATGTCTGACCTTAATCACCCATAGGCCCCATGCAAGCGAGGGAAAGCAGTGAGACAATGCATATTCCCTGTGTGTGATTGTCTGCTACTTATAAAGCTGACCTCGCATAATGGACAGAGAAAGGGTGACCTTTGAACCCTCCCTCACTTTCCACTTGACTTGCATTTGTCATGGCAACGGCGGGAAGGAAGGGAGACATCTCCACTTGCTAGTCTTGTGTCCTTGAGGACAGAGTGTGTGCATGCACGCGTGCAAGCATGCAATAGAGAGGCCTCCATTGCCAAAGTAATTTATGTACAGTATGCACACAACCATCTGGGGAGCCGTCCATCGAAACTGTTTAGAAAAGGGAAGACATTTGTACTTGGCAGGTGATTTGATAAATTATCTGTCTATCCTTTTTTTTTTTTTTGCTTTCACTGTCATAACACCTAAACCACGCCTGTAGCTACCAGTACGATGCTGATTGCTGATACGATGCTGACAGACTAGATTTTCCGGATCGAATTGAAAGGATTGCTTGCCTCTACACTGTAGAGGCAAGCAATCCTTTCAAGTCTACAGACTGATTCTTGAGGCAAAGTCAAACTGAAGCTCATTGTGACTAATACTGACTTAGCTTCTTGAGACTATCCTGATCTCACGAGGCTAAGTCAGTATTAGTTAGATTTATGCATTTTTTTACTTATAATTTACTTTTACTTTTTAAAATGGAAATGTGATGCCAGGAGAAGTAATGGATGGTTGTCACCTCAGTCTGAACACCTCTAATTGCTATGTGAAGACAAAATGTGTTATTGTGACTAGCTGCTATCTTCCTGTCTGTCACTGGTCAGTGACTGTGTGAATCAGTGGCGGCCAGTGATAAACATGTGTGGTGGGGCCTGGGTAATATTTAAATACACTGCCACACATTTCAACTTAACATTTAGAAAGCCAACTGCAACTTCACTATTCATGTGCACATGTAGCAGCACGAGAGCATTACAAAATCTCACTTTATAATATTTCTGCAAGACTGTAATTGTAATATTATCGAGTCTGCTGAAAAGCAAACTAATTCTATCTTACCATATTTCATTTGTTTAGCCTAGCAACACACTATTTTGGCTATGCTGCCTAGACGAACTCATCACAGGGAACCAGACCGAATTTGACAGATTTTATTTTTAGAGACATTAATTGTTGTTCAATAGGACTGCTTTATGCTACTCGCGCTGTTGTGGAGGAATCTGACGTGCATTCATTGGTATGTGGGTAGTAGAGCACAGCTCCGCACAATACTGCTATTCTAGTAACTTTGAAGCATCAGCTGCAAATAAACAGTGTCTGCGGCTGCTTTTATGTCTATCAAACAGTCAAAAGTTGTAGCCTACTACTGATCTGTTGTTATTATTAGGGAGAGAGAGACCACCGGGTATCTAAATTAAGAATCCTGCATGTAACACGTTTTATGGTCAGACAACTGTGGGCCCCCATCAGGCATCCTTTTCTAGGATGCTGATTGGCTAAATGTTGCTATGGCACATCTTGGGTCAGCAACAATCACAAATGCATCTATCGCCAGAATTTGAATGACAGGTTGGCTGGAACTCAATCTCCGCTTTTTCTAGCGCCCATTGAGTTGAGCATTCGTATGGTTTGCGTGATGTAATATTTGGCAGTGGACTCGGTGTGTACTCGGTGACAACAAATGTATGTGGCCCAGCAACCAAACATTAAACAGTGGTGAAATTAATAATTTGTGTATACACACCACGTTATTCTGTATTTTTATGACAGTCATGCTTAACCATCGTAATGTACTCAAAAATCTCACATTTGGCCACACGGCGGCGCCATCTGATTGTGTATGATTTGTGTGTCTTTCAATTGTCATTTCTGAGTGTATTTATTTCTTTATTAATTATTTCTTTATGTATTTGTGTTGTTTTTTGTGCCTT
>JAODUG010003874.1:0-10955 GCA_027564795.1 Aphredoderus sayanus
TCTCTCTCTCTCTCTCTCTCTCTCTCTCTCTCTCTCTCTCTCTCTCTCTCTCTCTCTCTCTCTCTCTCTCTCCCAATCTCTTTCGACGCTTGCAGTAATCTTGCAGCAGGAAACATTTTAATTGCGCAGAGATTTTTTTGCGCGAGGTTGTACAAGCGTCCGAAGGGCGCGCTGCGTGACAACTTTCACAGCCGTACGAAATTGTGTATACGAGTGCCAAGACGTATTCATTTCGACACTTGTCTTTAAATAAATACAATTTATATTGAATAATGCATTTATAGTTGTTAACCCGTTGTATTGGATATATGTCTTATGGAAGCTTCTGGGAAGTTAGGACTTAAATGCACAACTCGTTTGGTTGAGAAAGTAACCATGAGTAATGTTGGCAGATTGAGAAAAGAGTGAGATAGGTCGAATTTATAGGATCGTACTGCTGCTGTTGTTCGCCTATAGGCCGTTAGGTGGTGATATTGGTACATCAAATCATGTCTGCTCCTTGCTGGAGTCGGCTGTAGGCCTCTCGCTCTCTGACTCTCGGTCTCGACTCTATCTCTCTACAGTAATGTATGGTTCGTCGTGTTTTTAATTCAACACACTGCAAATTTAAGTCACTCAAAATTTAATGGTTTTACACCGTAATAGACTAGAATATAAAATACACATACATACCACCCACTCACTATAGGCAGCACACACACTAATACAACAGGGTGAAACAGAAACAGAAATGGAAATGGATATGTGTTGTCCGGGACTGTAATGTAGAAAGCTACAATAATAATGTATGTGAGTTTACAATGTCAAAAGAGAATTTTGATTTGATTTGTAAATCTCAAATTTTGTTTTTGATCTAAATAAAATGTGTTTAGTTTGATGGGATTATATATTTCTATTTGCACATTGTTTCTTTCATTCTCTGGGTGAGTTCTGAGCTCACTCCAAGCACCATGCATGTTATATTCTGGGCTTTGCAATTGTTTGTGCACAACCCAAATGTGTGTATGTGCATGCACGCACACATTTGAAATAGCTTAGCACTTTTGGAATCGTGTCATCTGTGTATATTGTGTTACACATGTACACAAGTGCAGCTGTGCTCTTGTTAGATGGCTTTGAGCTCCATTGACTTCTAAATGCTAAATGTCTGGTCAGATTTGAAGGAGACTGTCTGTGAGTGTGTGTTAGAACAGACATTTATATTCAGATAATTGGATTTTGTTGAGAGTTGATGGTAAGAAAGATGGAGGGATGGACATACTGTAGAGAGAGAGAGAGAGAGAGAGAGAAAGGCCATGTATCCATCTTTGTAAATTTCCCTCCATTGCAGTAGGCCTTTTTCCGTGTGTGTTTGCCCTCTCCCCATGCGTCTCCATGTCGCAGATGTCCTGTGTGCTGAGTTTGTCTTTGAGTTTGATTCAATTATCAACCTCACATTCCTCAATTGTACAGGTTGTACACTATGAGCTTTGTGTGTGCGTGCGTGTGTGTGTGTGTGTGTGTGTGTGTGTGTGTGTTGAGGGGGCTCTGTCTGAAAGAGAGCAGGAAAAGGGACAGAGATTGAGGATGAGAGAGTGAGGGAGAGAGGGGTGGAGAAGTGAATGTCTGGAGGAGGTCAGGCAGAGGAGAAGAGGAGGGGAGGTCAGAGCATGGGGAGAAAAGCACGCTAAGTTGATTATTTCTGTCTATAATCGACTGACAGAGTGGCTGTAATTGTTTCCTGTGCGTGTGTGTGTGTGCATGTGACCGAGACACGGAGAGCTTTTTGACAGGCATTCTGTCACCTTGCACCCCTCACTGTTTAGTATGCTCGCCTCCATCTCCCTGTGTGTGTGTATGTGTATTTCTCTCTTTAATCTGTGGCACTTATTCTATTGGCCTGAGTAACTGACAGACTAATATTAGCGTGTGATGAGGGCTGGGGAGTGTGTGTGTGTGTGTGTGTGTGTGTGTGTGTGTGTGTGTGTGTGTGTGTGTGTGCTTGTGTACGTGTGTGTGCATGTGTTAGTTTAGCATTGAACAAATCCTAAGTGAACAGCAAAAGATGGAAAGAGAGAGAAGAGTACAAATCTATCAGAATACCAGTGAATGGCATGCACTTAAATGCTGAGTGAAAACAATTGTTTGTGTTTGTGTGAGATTGTTTGTATTCTGTTGTTAGTATTACTTTAGCTCTGCTATAGCTAATATATTCTCTGTGTTAGAGAGATTATAGATTTTAGTAGTAATAACATATTTTCCCCCTCTATAAACACGGTCAGTTGTTACACAGCAAACAGCATATTTCCCGCTGGAGAGCTTTGATTCAAATACTTCTTGTCTGGGAAGTTGCAGGCAGTTATTAAAGCTGTTGGCTGACAAAAACAGCAAGACTGTTTCTTCTCAGGGAAACAGCTAACTTCTGCACTGATGGATTGTGTTGTCAGCCTGCAAGATATCTTTTACTGTGTTCAACTGAACGAGCTCTAATTAGCTGTTGGAGATATTGTTCAGCATGTTCCATGAATAAGAGAGGAAGAATGGTTATGTACAATTCTTAGTGTATTATTTATAGTATATGTTTGTGTCATATCCAACCAGATACAGTAGGAGAAGGTGGATAATGGTTCCCATTTCAGTGGACTTGCCTTGCATTAATCCTGCCCTGGTAGCTCATTCAAAATATTGAAATGATATTGAAATGAATGGAGCTGTACCTGTAGATGGCCACCTGTAAACTGTCTTTTTCTAAATGCGTGTACTTATTGTAAACCATGGTACCACATGCCTTTCTTCTTGTACTTAGACCTCTATCTGAGTCTATGTTTACTGTCAGCTTTTGGTAAAGAATTTCCACTAAATTAGAAAATGTCACAGCAATAAGCCAGTGTCTGTGTAGTGGACAATATTAGTAGATTATCATTTAAAATATTTCAGTATAATTTATATAATAAACCATGTAAAATATTTGAGAAAATGTAATATATTGGCAAAGTACTGTATTTCATGCATTCACACTGCATCGGTACTATAGTATAATTGTATAAGTCTTATTGTTAGGCTATTGTTAGGCTACTGTACATAGAGCCAAACTGTATACAATAACATTGTAGTGCCATTGTAAAAAAACCATTTTTTTCATATTGCATTTGTACTATATCAGTACACGTGGCACATTTTTACAATAGGACAAAGCATGTATATTTTACCAATAATTTAATGCCTCAAAACCAAATTTTCTCTGAAAAGAGAAACATGATTATACTTAACATTCTCTCTCGAGGATAAAGACACAGGCACACGAGTAATTCAGCCTGTGGTAAAATGTGGTACTTTCATCACTACCCTATCGCAGCCCTTGGCCTGGGGCAGACATACGCAGCCAAGTAAATACAAAAACATAATTTCCTCTTAATTTATGTTTATTAGCATTTCACTGAATCCCGTTTACAATCTCATTATACCTTCCAAGGTTGAGGTTTCGGGAAATGCACCATTGTATAATTCATCAAGTGTTCTATAATTTATTAGCGTTTGTATAATTTATATGGGGAATGGATTAACTGTTAATTAACAGTGTTAACTCATTGCAATGAGATCCTGTGTATCCACTGGGCATCTTTTTAGCTAGGCTATATGTGGTAGATGCTTCTGGAACTGATATTACTACAGTAACTGAACAAAACAAATGCTACTACTATAACTATAGATGCCAGCAGCTTTGCTGGGTCAAAACCCAAAATACACTGACAAGCAACAACACAAACGCCACCTGGCTCATGAGGGACCTGATTATAATGTCGGAGGTGTACAACATACGAGACAGAGTGCAGTTTAAAAACACTGTTGTTCCACTAATTAAAATAACTCCGCTGATTAATGCAGGGCGCCTTAACGAAGCTTAACGAGGCTTCTGTGTAATTAATCCATATTTAATATCAGGCATTGGGTGCGAGCCTGCTCAATAGACTGAATCAGAGAGAGTGTGTGAGAGAGAGAGAGAGAGAAAGAGAGAGGAAATCAAAGTGAAAATATGTGTAGGGACGTGGAGAGTGTCAACACAGAAGAGGAAATAATGTGAAAATTAATATAAAACAGAGATGGATTGATGTTTTAGACAAGTGTTTGACATATCTGACACAAGCTCTTCTCTGGTTGGAGGTATTGGCCCTCAATCCTAAAGAAGTACAAAAAGTCTACTTACCAAACTTATACTTTTACAATTATTTTTAATATTTTGTACCGACAGATTGGCGTCAAAATATTATAAGAAAACTGTTAGCTGGTCAATGATATTGAATTTAAGATATCTTTGCACCACAAATCATTTTGTTCATTTCTATTCACATTTGCCATTTTTTGAAGGTGCTCCCAGTCAGAGAAGCAGAACATGCACAGAAAAGTAATCAATACTTTGATACCCAAACTCAAACCTGGCTCATAATACACAATAGTGTACTGTAGTGGTTGTAAATGCATAATCCATTGCTTCCTCACCAGCGGTCTTACACTAACAGTATATTGCCAGCAGTCACATTTAACCAGTAGGCCAATTGCTTCCCATGCAGCTCAAGTTTTCAGCATCACCACCTCTTTCACCATAGTGCATAAACTCAGCACCAGAGCTCTGTAGTTTTGTTTACGACAGAAATAAGGAGAGAAGTAAATTACTTCAATGATTTCAATAAGAGAAATGTGTTTCCATCCCATGTGTTCCCAATTATGTTCCCATATCTCTCTCTCTCTCTGTCTCACCCTCTCTTGATCCACCGCTCAAGGAAAGGTATTATTATAGCCAGAAAACTCTGTCTGAAGAGGACATTGAGAGTGAAAAGATGAGGGAAAGAGAGTGGTATGAAAGGTTTCAGTTTCTCAGAGGTCATCTGAGGTCATGGCAGATGAGAGGAGACAGAGAGACCAAGTTAGAGTTAGATGGACAGAGAGAAGAGTGGAGACAGGAGACTTAAAGATGAAAATATGAACAAACCATGTTCCTTGGTACTTGACACACACACACACACACACACACGCACACGCACAACTGTGCAAACATACAAACAAAGAAGTTAACACAAGAACAAACAAGAACACGTCTGTCTCTCTCTCTCTTGTTTGTCACGACACATAATCCTCATGAAGTACCTCCTGATTGGACAGACTGAAGTGTGTGTGTGTGTGTGTGTGTGTGTGTAGTGTTGGATTAGATTTGATTCTGAATAATGAAAAATGTATTGTGCCAATATCACCATGGAGACATTTTTCATACTCACCTTATTTTGGAGATACCTTAGATACTAGATGCATGTGATATTATTTATCATATGATATATCATATATTCTATAATACACACCAACTGAATTACTTTTCACATGAATGACTAGTTCATTTCTACAAACCGGAAACACAACATAAACATCCACTGTTGTGTTTGAACAGAAGGCGGATGCAGACAGGCAGATTGCAGAGGCAAGGGGTAGAGGAAGTGTTTAGGAGCACGCAGGATGAAGAGAGGAGACTTATAGAGAGAGGGAGGAGCGCAGCCTCATTCAGCAAGCTCCACCTCTGCAATTTGCGTTGCTGTACGTACAGTGGCAGTCTGGAACTCTCAATTGAAAACTGTTTGTCAGTCAGCTAAAGAACCGCCGACCAATCAGCATTCAGGTGGGTATTTCGGACAATCATCCCCACGTGGGTATTGGTTGAACGTAGTCTGCCAGTGTCTGTGTGTTCAGAAATCTCAAAAATGTTTTGTTCTCATTGGCTACCTGTTAATGATCTCCTTTGATTGACACCTACTGGCACTGCCTGGCTGATAAACCGTATCCAGTGGAGAGTTCCAAGGCTAGCAGGCAGAGCCTGCGATATCAGTAGGGTTTTAACTATGCTATTTTGATTATTAGGAGGAGAGAGAACAGGGAGGTAGAGAAACGAATAGAAGAGATATGCATGGCAGTCGAGAGTACCAGGGCAGCATCGCTGCTGCAATACTACCACTGCACTGTGTGTGTGTGTGTGTGTGTGTGCGTGCGTGCATGCGTGCGTCTGTGCACGTCAAAGCCCTTGTCTTATTCCTCTTGAGGTCCTATTAACCTTTCCTTAACACACACACACACACACACACACACACACTTCAGCACTGTCACACATTCTCTTCCTGGCTGTGGGGATTTAAGCGCTGGTTAATTGGTTGGTTGAGGCTAATTTGCTGTTGAAAGTTAATGCCACCGTCACACATGGCTCCCTGTGGACTCGCACACCCACACGCACGCACGCACACACACACACGCATACATTAGAAGGCTCTGTGAGAGTGAGAGATGGAGAAAGAGGCTCTATTACAAAGTAAAAAAGGAAAGGGAGTGTAACTATACTGGGTGAATCTTATAGACATTTCTGCAGACGATAAGACAGACAGACAGACGCAGAGACAGAACGAGATCTGAGCCGTGCCTCAACAAAGACGGGGAAGCTCCCTTAAAGGCTCTAGTGTGAACAAAGCGTAGGATTCTTGGATGGAGGTGCACGTTCTGTAGTTACAGATAGGATATTAACAAGTTGCCCTAAAACACAATTCTTAGGTTTTAAAACTTAAAAGTAGTTTGTAGTAGTCTACTGTGTGTGTGGGGGTTGGGGGTTACATTTAGAGTACTGTGTATTTGACACAACACAGATATTTACGTCATAAACAACATACAGACGCAGACCTGCCAGTGTGCTTGCCAGTTGGTATGTGAGAACACCCTGCCAGCAGCACAATACGGTTCTAGTCAGCCCCATGACCCTGGATCCTATTCCTCTCTGGTCTTCCAGGTGGACCGTTTAACATTGTGGTACTGTAGAGCGCTTACAACGTGAGCATCTGCATGTGTACAGTGCCCATGTGTACATTACAGTACATGTGTCTATAATGCCGACTCACATTACAGATGGTTAAGCATTTAGAGCATGACTGCTCAATAAGAAACAAGGGAGTGGATTTACTCTCCTGTTGTGTGATGACCAAACACACTACCTCTTTGTTCCAGATAGCAGGCGCCAATTCTAGTTCTACAGCTAACACGGGCATGAACAGGGTGCGGACTGGCCATCGGGAGGTTCGGGAGAACTCCCGAATGGCCGGTCCGTTCCAGGCGGAAACAGCTGGTGGTCAACATAATTGTTATGTTTCATTTTCTAATGTTTTTACAATCCGCGATCGGGCCATGTTGTTTCTGTGTTACGGCGATGCGGCACCATGAGGTATTCAGACCGGGCCAATCAAATGAGCTTACTTTTCTGTCAGAGTGTGTGACAGCACCCTTCCCCCCAACAAAAATAATTTATTCCTGGGCTGAATTTCTGTCCCAGTCCCACCCTGGACATGATATATGCACTGCTGGCACAACAGGGTGTGTGTTTGAAACCCGAGGACAACAGGAGGGTTAATGGCAAACCTTATCTTAACACTAAGAAAAAAGTAATACGATGGTGTGTTTTAACACCACTTGAACAGTTATGAAAGGACATGCTTCTATTATAATACAGTGACAGATCAAACAAAGATTGATAGGAAGTCTAAATTGACTTCACAAAAACACATGGCCACTAAACAGTTGGGCACCTGCTGTGATCTTTATTTGACTTCATGTGTTGTACCCCCTCATTGAGATGAATGATCATACCCAAAAACACTTTCAAAACACACTCTTCCACAGTTGACCAACAATGTCACATGGTGTCACATAATTGATTAGGCTACTTTAATCCGGCGTAGAGCATGTGCAAACACATATCAAGGCACCATGAGTGTGGCAAATGCAAAGGTAGCGCCACATGCGCCTTGCCAATTATTAGTACCAAGCACAGACGTCTTCTGAAGTTTACCATGAGTTTGGCCATAGACCACCATGACTCTCTGAAAAATGTATATGATTATTATTAGATATTTCTTTCTTCATGCCTGCATGATCACATTCTGCATCACAAACACACACACACACACACACACACACGCACACACACACACACACACACACACACACAACATAATGATTATGTTTATGTAGTCTATTACAGCACAGCTGTCATACTGTAAAAATCTGACTGGTCACTTCGCACATAAACACAAATACATATGGCCACTAAACACATGCACATGCATGGACACATGTACACACTTCTCTTTGAATATATTAGCCACCAACAGCCACAGCATTTTTATGTGGGAGAACAAAGAGAAAATATGTGAATAATATTTTTAATGTAAAAGTCCTGTACATTAGACACTAGAAATATTTTCTGACAAAAGTAGGGCATGCATCCTTCCAAAGGGGGTAGAAGGAGGTAGAGGGTGTTGAACTCAACAGATTTGAGTTCAAAGTACATTCGAGTCCGCTTGTACTGTACAGTTAACCTTTGCTGAATGTCGTTCCTCTCAACAGAGGAATTCATGGAGACAAAGACAAAAATACTGAACTGTAAAGAAGAGTTGTACTTAATCATGGGTGTTTTTTGAGCGTAACATGTAATACGTCAATCAAATTGACATCTCCCATTCTCCCATTCTCCCATTTTGCAAAAGAAAAGAAAAAATCCCTGTTTGTAGAAGAATCCGATCTGCTCATGCGTGAAGTGAAAGCACTCAACAGGGGTTTGTTGGTCGCACAATCGCTTCCCACTTCCTCAAGATGTGGCTGCAATGCACTTGACCACAGCTCATTGTAAGACCATCGGCGCTCAGATGGGTGCAAGTGCATTTGCTATTTATACAATGTGGGCTTTGAATGAGAAAATGACAATTGTGTCACTCTGCAACTAGAATAAGACATGGCCACTTGGTGCCGCTTAATGCCCAGTGTAATATACTGTAGATAGGGCCCTATGACTTTATAAACATCAGTCTCGGTCAAGATGTGTCTATCATGAAAAAAGGCAAAACTGCTATGTTACTTCCAAATACAAAAACTTGGAAAGATTGCAGTTTCACCACAGAGCTGAGATTATTCACTATAGAAGTCAGAGCCGTGTTTACAGCTCCAAACACCTATGGTGTTGTGATTTATTCTCTGTTTTGGAATGAAATTAGTCCCATCAATAACACCGGCAGCAACAATATATCTGGTATTCTGCAAGCCTCCAAACAAAATGCCACGATTAAATTAAAAAGCATGGGTCAGATATGCAAACAACATGCTGATGATATGCAAATGAGGCCTGTCGCTATTTGAGCATTGGTCTCTGACCGTCCTGTCTGACTATTGTTTCACTAACGAGACACTGGGGCTAACGAGCTAACGAGTGGACAGGAGTTAATTGAATTTTTGAAAGCTGAATGTCACGTTATCAATTATGAGGAGATGTGTGTGTGTGTGTGTGTGTGTGTGTGTGTGTGTGTGTGGGTGGGGGGGTAAGGGGACGTTGAACAATAACAATAAGAGAAAGTGGTATTATTTTTGGTTTATTGATCACTGCTACCTGTTTTAACATGTCACTCTCTGATTTTCAGGGGGAAAAAAGCAATTACATGGTTTATATGTACTTTAATATGTATAATTAAGATAAAGTAAAGTGCACATTTAGGTTTTGACACAAGACCCATTTGAAATTTTTCACATTTGGGTAACACTAGAAGAGTGTGTGTGTGTGTGTGTCTGCATGTGTGTGTGTGTGCTTTTGAACCCTTTAGTTTTTGGTAATGGAGCTTTTTTTATTGTGAAAGTATAGGATACTGTAATTGCCTTAGACACTGTTATAGATCATGAAATACTGTTTTTGCAACTACAGCAAAATGACCAGACCTGTCATTCACAGAAAGACTTAATACTTTGTCATGTTTGCAGGGCACAGCATATGCTTGCTACCTACGTTTGTTGCAGATTCTTTTCTTGTTAGTGTCATCAGCTTTGCTTATCATGAGCCCTTCTGCCTACAGGCAGTCAGGCGCTGGAAAGGAATTGAAAATTTAAGTAAGTGGCTGTGCGACATCAATGAACAGCTCAAACATTATAAATTAAGCGTATTGTGCCAACACTATCATGACATTACTGTAGATTATGGATAATATCCTGTAGTTCATAATATATTCATAATGAACATTGGGAGAAGTTGTGATTTGAATTAATTGTTATGGGGAGCTATATGCTTCCATCAATGAAGCGAGAGGAAAAAAGACTTGGCTCGTAGCAGGGCAGAGCATGTATAAACAGACATGAGACGCATGAATCAGTTGGTGTAAATGAAACAAAGGTTAAAATCAGTGTATCTGATTTATGAGGCTGGGCAAGTATGGATTGACCTATCTCTCTGTCTGTCTCACTGGTTTCAAATGTTTCTATTCCCCGGTTCACTGGTTTACATGGCAACTGTCCTTGCAAGCTAGCAAGGGCAAGTGAATGTGTGGTTGCACATGTAAACTAATATGTGTGCTGTTTTGTACCTAATGCGTGCTTGACCTCCTGAAACTATCTGTCTCCAGGCAGTGCGTAACGTTGAACACAGTAGACACCTGGACCAGAGGGTGTATATGTGTGTGAGTTAGCATGCTTGTTTGTTTTAGGATCTAAGTGCATTGCTCACAAGGTCAGACTCTCTCTCTCTCTCTCTCTCTCTCTCTCTCTCTCTCACACTCTTTCACACACACACACACACACACACACACACACACATTTCCCTATCAGGTATATGTGTGTGTGTGTTTGTGCATGTGTGTGTTCAGGGTTGTTAACTTGTTAACAAGCAATGGATCAGGCCATAGCATTTTTCGGTTAAATGCTTTACAATAGCTTTGAAATACTGCACTTGAATGCTAATGCTGTGTGTGCACGTGCAAGTATACATGTGTGCACGCCAGAGCTTGTGTGATTAACAAAGGCTGGCAGAAACGTTAATGTATGTAATGAAAACACACCAGAGAGCTCACTTTCCTCTCTCTCTCTCTCTCTCTCTCTCTCTCTCTCTCTCTCTCTCTCTCTCTCTCTCTCTCACACACACACACACA
>JAODUG010003875.1:0-10955 GCA_027564795.1 Aphredoderus sayanus
AATTAGGTTTAGTGCCTTCTATCTGCCACAAAGAGCTAGTGATTTGGGTCATTTTGACCCGGAGGACATCATGAGGGATATATATATATATATAAAGTTTATACATATTTTTGTACTATTCTCGTCAACCTATTTATGGAACAAATGGAACTGGAAGCGATAAAGAGTTTAAGAGTTTGTTTGTGTTGGTGCCCTGTTGAGCTCAACTATGCAACAGCCCCACTTCAAAATCGTCTTCACCTGTTATCCATCAAATGTATTTTTTCCCCATGGAATGGGGTATGACTACTGCTATTAATGTAGACTCACTGTCTTGCTACAAAATAGGGCATTTTTAAATGCCACTGTCTTAAAACCTCTCACAAATTAAAATTAATTGCGCACATCGTGGCTCATATTATAAACGTGAATGATGTTAATGAATAATACCAGTCATGGAACTTATTTACTCATTTCAGTACCACCAAACAATATTTTGGAATTGGTAACCTGGTGTTTAGACCCTGTCTTGACTCAATGTGACTTCACCTGTTAACATGACCTTGGCAGCATTGCAAATTCTGCTGCCCAGAACTAATTACAACACTAAAACTCATTAGCCAGTGAAATTTCCCACCCAGAGGCTGATTTGTCATATTTCCCAAGATGCTCTGCTTGTACACTATAGTGCCATCATAATTACTGTTTACTAGCATCGTCAATGGTTAGTCACCATATGTCCTGTAGCCTTCCGAAATTGCAATTTACTAAAGCATATAACTATAACCATGAACAAAGCCTCTGACATTGATATAAAATTGATTTTTACAGTCACGTCACACGTGATGTGTGATTTGCATTATACAAAGATAAGCATAACTATAATAAAGACACCAACAAATCACAACAGGTGATTATGGAAATACTAATATGGGCAATAAAAGCAATCTGTCCAGCGATATTGTTAGACCGTATCTTTAATCTAATTTCATTATGAAATGTCTCTGATTAACGGGCGTCGGCTAACGCGCGAGGGAAATGGCCGCTCTCCAAACACACATCTGAGTAAGGAAAAGCAGGACACTCGCTCCCCTATGCCCATGCTTACATGTCCCTGTCTATTGGTGAGCCATGCCGTATGTGTAGCAGCAAGTGGGTTACGTGTGGTCCATAGCAACACAGCAGTTGCCGCCACTGTGTGCATGTGTGCACATTTCCGAGAGGCGCGTCTCTTTCAAAGTGACACATTAGCACCCTCTCAGCTGGCGCCATTTATGGATGCCCGTCTTGGGAATAACGCCAGCTATGCTGCAACCCACCTGGGAACGCCATCTTTCCGCTTATAGCTCCCCTCTCACGGACGTCTTTCCACTCGCCTATCCTCCTGCTCCCCCCCTCTCCCCTCTTCTCTTCCCTCTCCTCCTCCCTCCCCTCTCCTATCCTCCTCTCTCCTCTTCTATCCTCACCTCTCCTATCCTCCCCTCTCCTATCCTCCTGCTGCCCTCCCCTCTCCTCCTCCCTCCCCTCTCCTCCCCTCTCCTCCTACCTCCCTCCCCTCTCTGCTCATCTCTCCTCCCCTATGCTCTCCTCTCTTTCTCTTTCTCTCCTCCTTCTCCACTGCAAAAAAGAAGTTCAGTCTAATGATCCATTTAAAGACGTGTTTATTGGTGTGTAGTAGTGTTGAAGAGGTAGTATCATAAGGAAACAGGGTGTACTGTATTTAATGCAAGCATGTAAACATATGCAAATGTGGCCGCACCATAACACTTTAGATTCAAGAGGCAGTACTTTTAGCACCATCAGTATTTGACACATGTTAAACATGCACACACACATTCGCATGCACAAACTAGGACATGCCTAAACACTTCTACCGCCAAGAGCCTGTATTGGTGCTTATTACATTTCCCATATTTGACCACACAGTGCTATAATAAATATGCCAGCGAAAAATAGCTTATGACGTGGAATGTTTTTGGGCGAATGATTCATTTTTTGGTGGGGCTCCAACTGCGCATAAGGGAGGGCCGCACCTGTCCTCGGGCACCCACATGTGCTCCATCCTGCCCCTTGTGGCCAAAACAACAATCACACACTACTCGCTTGATCTCAGTAAAATGCACACTCCTCAGTTTTGTCTGGGACGGTTGAAATCAGCATTACAAAATAATACTTTGGGTTAGAAGTACCCCTCCCGTGCGCCTCAGTGCTGAGCAACAGAGGCACAGCCCTCTACACCTCCCCTCTAAAGGTCCAAAGCTCACTTGTTTCAAAACAACAGTGAGCTGGGGGGCCTCTAAAAACAGACTAGGCATACTATTGAATACTTGTGAATCGAACAATGCATACATTTTGACAGTGTTGGTCGTCCATCCCCTCATTCTCTCCTGTGTTCTCACCTGTGTTCTGAAGTTCACACACACACACACACACACACACACACAACCCCGGTCTGTCCCTGCAGCCCTGTCATTATTAACGCGTGTGTTGGTGTGTGTGTGGGCATGAAGCCTTCAGCAATCTAGTCATATGATCAAACGTGCACACGCCCATTGCTCTCAGGCGGGTCCTTGTTCTTCTTCCACTTGGATGATTAGGGAGATGGCCTGGGAATGAAAAGGTCAAGTAGCGCGCACACACACACACACACACACACGCACACGCGCACACACACGCACACACACACGCACACACACGCACGCACACACTACATTGTTGCAAGGGAAAGCATCACAACTATACACACATGTACTGCGTGTGTGTGCGTGTGTGTGCGTGTGTGTGTGTGTGTGTCTGTGTCGGCAGTGTGTGTGCTTGACGTGTATTTCCTGCATCCGCCTGCACATACTGTATGTACAGCACACTCACAGACACACGCACACACACAGACACACGCACATACAGGCTCCATAGTGCTGATTTACATCTATTACTCTTCAGCCTGGTCACCGCGGTTCAGATCAATAATGCATGCAAACAGGCCTCAGGACTCTACAGCTGGTTGTGCGTGTGTGTGTGTGCGTGCGTGTGTGTGTGCGTGTGTGTGTGAGCGATTGATGGGACTAAAGGGAGTGTACAATGGAAGAAAACAGCATTCTCCAGCAGCAAACAGGTTGGGTGGGAATTTAAGATTCTGGAGGTGTTATACAGTCTAGTATACGTTTTTAGCATAAAGGATACCAAGCCAATTTTACATGTACTGCAGATGCATCTAATGTTCAAGTTCCATCATGATATACCATAGTGCTGTAGACAGTGAAACAAAAGACAGTAACAGGCATTACATCCTACAGTGTATTGAGACAGCAGACAGCAGTTTACAATTGTACAGTTACAAGTAGGTAATTTAGCAGACAGGAAGTAACATTTGAGAGATGACCATGATGATGTGTGAGACCATTGTAGCTAGTTAAGAAAAGTGTGTGTTTGTGTGTGTGTGTGTGTGTGTGTGTGTGTGTGTGTGTGTGTGTGTGTGTGTACTTGTGCAGTGGGAGCTGTTTAGTATCCAGTAGTAAAATTACTTATTACATTCATTACCGAGCAGTTTTATGTTGCAAGGCTTGCTTAAGGGGAAAATTAGGTGTGCTGACTAGCCTTTTCATTAGCACGTCATTAAAGTTTCAGAAGTAGCTAAATAGCCGGTGTACTGGGGAGCTGGGCCAGCTCAGTATCAGCAAAGGAACGCTATAGCCAGTTTATGATTTCAATAAGCTTACAATTCTGCTGTCAATCAAAGTCAAATCATTTGTTGTGTCTGCTCATTATTTGTAAATGTGAAGAAGGTGCACAAACATTTGAAGCCCCTAGAGTGGCAGTATGCATTAGTATGCAGGCTTTTACTCCAAATAAACAATGCTTAATGTATAATGTCTGTGTTTCGAGGTACAATGTTTTGTTTTCAAAGAAAATGTAATGTCCCCAAAAGGGAACAGTGTTTTTGTACCATTGTGATTGGGATCCAGATATCATGCAGCCACTGCAAATCACCAATGGTGAGATATTTATTTTACCCCTAAAGTCAGCATTGGTATTACTGTGCAAGCCTGATCAGGTCAGGCCTCTGTGCCTGCTGAGTTTGGATTACATTTATGGAATATTTAATATGTACAGTAACAATGCCCAAATGTATGCATTGTACCTTTTAAGGCCTATTCACATATATCACATACTGTATGAACATTTTGTAACTGTAAGACTATTTAAAATACAGTACAACCATACTGCAATCATGAATCAAAACAGAACAGGTGGTGGGATGGTTGTTTATGGGTTAATACTGTATGTCTTTCCTTGTTGAACTAAAGCCAAAGAGCATCATTGTAAATGCAATGTTGTGTACCAATACAATTTTGTAATTGTATTATATTTTCACCAAGGCTCAGTCTGCCCAGACCTGTTGGTGGTGTCATTGATCATTCAAGTACCCATTCTCTGAATCAAGAATTGTCCTGTACTGGTTGCCTTCAAAGTAAATATTTTCTGTATGTAAAAGTAGACTTGCACTGCATTCTGCAACACAACAGCAATACAAAATGGAGGACAATTTATACATTTGTACAGTATATTGAGTTGAGTCTGCATTACAGTACGTACACCAACAGTTACACTGTAAATATTTACATTTCTCTTTCATAGCCCATGTCTCAATAACTATTCATCTCAATACCTTCCTGAATAGTTAGTCTAATAGTGAAAAGTCCAACATGGTCCAGTGCCAACCCTGTATAAAATGCTCCTAAACAGATTGTATGTAACCATTAAAGTGAGGCCTGCAAATTCACTTATTAAACTCAGAGTAAAGTTTTCTGAGATAAAAAAAGTCAACACACAAAGCTCTTGAATCTCTTTTGCAGTCTGTTCCCTATGCAGTCATGTAGAAAAGGCTTTTATTGATTCTAAATAGAAGAGATTTAACCTGTTTTCACTTCACTAGTTTTGTCTTTTTTTCTAAAACATTGCCTCTCTTGTCAATCAGCAATACATTGTATTGCACTCTCCCATTTAACCTGAGAGTTTGAACAATTCTGGCCAACTCTGTCAATATACTCAATACACATGATATTTGCACTGTAGCATCAATGTGTGTGTGTGTGTGTGTGTGTGTTTGTGTGTGCGTGTGTCTGAGAGGGAGAGGACTTTTCATTGCATTTTGTGTTGCAATGATGCAAACCGCTGAAACAGAATTTTTGACAATTCATCTTAGTCTTCTGTTGTCTCAGAATGCTGAAAAGGTCAATAATGATGGTTTGCAAAATAATGCTGTATAGCCATGAAAGAGGCTACCCGTTTAATTTATGTATTCATTTACAGCCTCTTAATTATTGGTCATTTTGTTTTCTTAGAATTCTAGAAGGTATTCATGATAGACAGCAGGAATAGCATCAAATAAATAATACAAACAAATCAACATTATTCACAATCTATAACACGTAAACACCAATTCGAAATCCAGCTAACAGAGTAGATGACATGCGGCCGATTGGATTGACAACACCTGAACGCAGGGAATTAAAGGTAGTCGTTCATTGATAGGTCGACCTTCCTGTACCCTCGACTCCAGATTCCACCTTATTGCATTCGCGCGGCGTCAATCTCGCAACCAGAACCCTCCCCCGAGATATCAAATATGCGTGGCTCGCGGAGTCCCACACTACTCGCCTGGACGGCACGCGCTTTATCACAAGGCTGCTGCATCTCTGCTGCGGTGCGTCGCGCGCAGGCTGGAGTGCGATGACAAGAGCCTCGCGGAGCTGGCCAGATAAACATGGATCTTCGTAAAACGCTGGTTTCGGTGCTTTGGATATTATTGCTGAATACATTTAACGACAGTCACGCAGAAGAAGGTATGTTGCGGTTCTTTTCGTTTGTTAAATTCATTTGCCCACCGCAGTGACTGAACAAATGTCCGCGATAAAGAAAGAGCGCGTTTTTACTTTAATTCTAAGCAGGTGAAGAGGTTGCTTTGGCACTGTAGATAATGGCACTGCGGGTTGATTTGACATTGAACTTGAAACAAGGAAGTATGAAGTCTCTTTCTAAGCAATTCAGCGAATTGTTTTCAAAATAATGGACACAAACAAAAACAGCTTTACGCATTTCTAGCAAGTATTATATGGGACACTGGCACGATCACTGTAATTAACGAAGGTTTCAGCATTTAATAATAGTTTTGGTAACAAGTTAGTAAATGAACAAAATACCTTGCCGTGCCATTATCAGAAACTGGGCACAATAGATTTTAATCATTTAAAATTAGTGAAACGTGAATATCATGAATTTTTGTTTTTATTAACGTGCATTGTTAAAATGCATAGAATGATATTTAATTTACCTTTATCTGCTTTATAAGCACTACTCAGATAATTATGTTACATTTACCATCAGCCGGCTAGTGTGTGTGTGTGTGTGTGTGTTGTAGGGTAATGTTTGGCGTCTTGGTGCAACTGGTCCCCTTTGTCCCTTCATAGCCTTACACTCATTCTCTCTTTGACACTGATGACTGGCAGAACACATTATATACTGTGACTCAGTGCCCTTCTTATAAAGCTAAACATTGCTGTCTCTGTTATCAGCAGGCTTGTCCATGCTATCTCTCATGCTACATCTATCAGCATAGGGCAGCTGGGGTCTTTGTTACTTTGTGTATCCAAAACAGCATCTTAACTCTGGTTGAAGAAAACCAGAGTTAAGGATAGCCAACAACTCCCAGGCCAACTACTTGTAAACATGGTAACATAGAGTCAACTAAGATTTAAATATTTCATTTTAACTTTGGTACAGTAGCTGGAGCTTGGCTTTGCTGAAAGCAGGGGGATTGGGATTTGGTCTGCTGGCTGTCTCGTGTGCACATTTGTGTGTGTGTGTGTGTGTGAGCATAAGAGCATCACACACACTTGTGTGTGAGCTGTCTGTAGAGGCTCAGCCTGGTAGTCTGGTTTAGAGCCTAACATTTCTGCTGGCCAAAATGTTTCTCGGATGGGGTTCGAACATGTGAGTAAACATTGTATTTAAATGTGTGCGGCAGACACAAGGCCCCTCATTCACCAAATGACTTTTGGCAAATGATCTGCCTCAGGTTTCAGTCACTTCGACATTACTCATTAACACACGTGCGATTGGCAAACACTTATTCATGCATGAACTCACATTATGAGTAGACATGTGTGAGCCCTACTGATGCTGCATTGCATGCCTACAGTATAGTGTACCCTCACTATACTGTAGGGTGTGTGTGTGTGATGCTTTTTTGACTGCTAAAGGCTTCTGACATGCCACAAATGCCTACACACACACACAAACACATAAACCCAGTCGTTCGTCTTGTCCTCTCAAAATCTCTCTGGAGGCTACCACACACATACACGTGTGCACACACATCCGCAATCATTGGCAGCTTGGTTGGGTTCCCTGGAATGCTGAAATGGCTGGATTTGGAAGCTAGCTTTTGTTTAATTGATGTTGTGACAGCGATTAATTACTGCAAATGCAACAGGCTTCTGGAGGCTGGCGGCCGCTGCAATGCCACGCGTTGTTATGCAGGACTTGCTGGAAACGGGCGATCATCCATTTTATTCAAATTGAAACGAATTGGCATCACACCTACATGCTCTCCTACCTGTTGGTAAAGGAGAAAGTCTTCCACAGTGACGGTTTTAATGTCCAAGGATGACGTTAAAACTGTGATGCAAAATAATGCACACTTGTCGGCACACTTGTTTAAAGGGGTTTAATGAGCTTCCTTGCGTGACTTGGTACACCTTATGCCCAGCTTTGATCAGCGAGCTTTGTGTTGGCTGTCATAATCCGCCCGTGGCTCTCGTTGGCATTTCAATGTGCCGCTTTGTGTTTGTTCTGGTTGCTCTCGACACGTTTTAATTCTCCGTTGTTCCGTCCGTCCGTGGGGTTTTCCGGCGTTCCCTCCCCACGCAGGTGGAGAATGTTTAGATTTCTGTTTGTTTGTTTTCTCGTCCTCGGCCTCTTCCTTCCTCTACCCACCTCCTCCTTCCCCAATAGCCCCGTTACTTCCTCTCTCTCCCTCACGCTACCATGCATCTCGCACTCTACGCTGAGTTAGCGAACGCTAATATGACCGGGAGGCCTCTGATGGCAGGGCAGTGTGGCCCTCCCCCCCTCCCGCTTAGCCGAACCATCTACACACACACACACACACACACACAGTCAATCAAGCTGCTCCCCTGCCTTCAGCCGGCGCTCTCATTCCACACGCCTCAACACTAACGCACCTTGGCATCTCATCGGGATCTCATTTACGTCCCTTCTCCTCCCCCCCCCCCCCCCCCCTTTCTCTCTCTCTCTCTCTCTCTCTCTCTCTCTCTCTCTCCCCACGTCCAAAACAAGAGGTTCGCCAGTATAGCTGAAGGAGGACTTGGAGCGGGAGGGTGGCTGGGGAAGAAAGCATGTGTGAACGTGCGTTGGCGTTATTGTGTTTGTGCGGCTCGTAGCATTGCACTGGCTCCGCTCACTGCCTGTTCACGTTAGCACACCGCTTGCCATTAGACGGTATGTTTACCTGCGGTGCCATAACACCTGCGTCGTCCCAAATTGGCACGTCCGATTTCGGACGAGAATGAAATGGCTAAATGTTAGCCTAAGGCGATAGACATCACCACTCTTTTGATTTCATGTAATCTATTTATCACACCACACTCAAAGGTCAAGTGCTGTCCTTTCTCTAGAATGATAATCAAGGGGTACTCCAGCTAAGCGGTGCAACAATGTTTGTGTGAATCGCCGTTCTATGTTCTCATCATTCATCTGTCTTGAGCCTGTGAAGATTGACCATTACGCCTGCTCACTGATGAATACTCTCATTCATTGTTAGTTTAGAGGAGTTGCATGGCTGACACCATCATTAATAAGACCACAGCAAAAGGCAAAGCTTTGCAGTAAGCACACATCTGTCTTGTTATATGCATTGTAGTGTACAGTATATGCTGAGACCAGACAGATTATTTTTCATACTGTATATCTGTCTGTCTGTGTGCGAAACATAAACGAGTAGAAACAAAAACATGGTACAACTCGGCAGCAATCATTTATGCAACAATAATACGTACTGAAATGTAAGTGTGAAAGAAGAAATAGTGAAATGTCTGTATAACTAAAGGCAAACGTGCAAAATCCCGGCTGTAAGCCTACGCTGTCATAGTCCTGCTCAGTCACAGTTTTTGCTCTATGATTACTGTTTGCATGTAAGAAGATAAGGAGGATCTGCGTGGGCTGGACAGTGGTACTGTATGTGACGTGATGGTATTCCCAGCCAGAGAAACATTCTCTCGCTCAGGGTTCTGGTGGCTGGGACAGCCAACTAGGCTTTGCATGCTTTGGCCATCTGTCCTGGTTGTGGGCCCACAACAGCCTCATTGGTCATCCATTGTGGGAATATGACGTGTTATTAAATTATCCCGGAGTCAACCCTCGTGATGCCCTTACAATATTAGTATTGAACCACCAGGCGGCGCCATCTGATTGTGTGGTTATTTTTATTGTCATTGCTGTGTGCATTTATTCATTAACTATTTATTTATGTATTTGTTTTTTTGTGCATTTTAACCTTCCTACCACTACGTCAAGCTTAACCTGTCCTCTGTCCTATGGGTCAAAATGACCCATCTGTTTGTGCCAGCAGAGGGCGCCAACCACAACACAGACATGCTGCTTGTAGTGCGTTTGAAACCCAAGGGCAGCGGGAGGGCTAAAGCGTCATCGCGGGGCAGTAACAGCAATTGACATGCAAATGCCATAAGTATGCAGAGCAGCATACATGGCAGGCTTGAATAAGGGAGTCAAAGCACTGTTTATTACCCTCTAATGCACCGAAGCCAAAAGTGACCACTCTCGTGTCAGACAGCTCTGCTTGCTTGTGAGGGAATCTGGCAAAATATATATCGAATAATTACTACTTTCAAGTGATCTTATTGGCTAATAAATGGCTTAATAGATGCTGGCAGTCTGTCACAGGAACAGCACTCCCAGACATCAAGTAGGACTAATTGTCTGTGATGGATGTGGGGCGCTTTCCACTCCGCTGCCAGCTAGCTACTGTAGCTAGCTCCGTACGCTGTACGCCGCTCGCAAGGGCCGGCTCACACCTCGACGTGTGTGTGTGGCGGGATGGGGGCGGTGTGTGTGATCAGATGACGGTGACCTCAGCGGCTCTCAAAGGTCAGCGTGATTTGTGAAGTTGGCAGGCATGGCGCAGAGACATTCTCTTCCTCAGGGACATCACTGTCACTTTCGCGCGTGTGTGGGCGTGCATGTTTGGGTGGGGGGTGGGGGGGGGGGTGGTGGAGAAGCAATGTGCCTGCCTATTTGGGAGTGGAGAGTAGCTTGGCTCCGCCCGACGCTCGGTTCAAGCCTACACTGAGATTCCAGTCTGGAAACCCCGGTCGCTTCAGCTGGAGGACCAGTGGAGCATGTCCAGACATCTGTCCACAAGGTGACTTCTGGGTGTGGTCACACCAGGCTGAGAGTGGCGGGCAATCAAGAAAAAGATGATTGGATGACGTAAGAGAAATAAAATGGCGGGGGGGGGGGGGGTGGGGAAATGTGTGGATATGTTCTGGGGGGGGGATTATAAGCTGCCACCCTCTCTTTGCTGTATGGCTGTTGTATGTCCAATGTAATGGAAGAGACCAACGGCTCAATGGGGCCAATCAACCATAGACTTATTTACCCCCGCTCTGCCCACTGAGACAGATACGCAATCAATTATGTGTGTGTGTGACTGAGTAGGAACGATTTTCTATTGGTTTCCTTTAGGGTCACCTGATTTCTTTATTTGCACTAAGGAAACTAACCCCTCATCTTGGCTAGTCTGCTGAATCTGCAAAAACGAACCAGAAGGAGCGAGGCTGTACACGCCCATAAACGCGCAGCTGTGTGTGTGTGTTCCACACGTGTGGAGATAGATGGGAGTTTTAGCAGGTGTCCCAGCCATGTTGGACAGCAAGGAG
>JAODUG010003876.1:0-10954 GCA_027564795.1 Aphredoderus sayanus
ATATGTCTGTGTAAGCTGTAGAATTTGGTTTAGCGCCTTCTATCTGCCACAAAGAGCTAGTGATTTGGGTCATTTTGGCCCAGAGGACATCACGAGGGTTAAACACACACACACATACATACATACATACATACATACATATACATATATATATATGGACAGGGTTGCTTTCCTGGTGGGCCCCAGCTGAGAACCCTCCACTGATTAACCCAGCTGTCCGGCAGGTAGTGTCCCTCCCAGACCCCTCCCCTCTGGGGGTGTGTCACTTGGCCAACTCAGCCACCGCCTCTCCACAATGGCTGGACCATATTTATGGTTTATGCTTGCTGAACCTGGAATGCCGTCCCCTTCACACACATGCACACACTGGACGTAGATACACAGGCCTTTTCATATACCCCCTCAACAGCACTATATCATTCTACAAGCCCTGTCAGGCCAGTAGAAGCTACAAGAAATGAAAGTTGGCCCAGATCCAATACAAATAACAATTGGAAAGCTACTGTACCCCAAAGACAAACAAAGTTTGTGGGCAAGGTAGGGAAGGAGAGAGCGATGATCTAGAAGGAGACATATCAAGTTTTAAATAGCACTATAGCATGCTGCCTGGATGTGCTGTACCGGTCAGAGGACTGACTTCACACGGAATACGAGAAGGGTCTGGTTGGGCCAGTGTCAACATTTAATCACAAAAAAACCAGACTGAACACAGACTAACAGAAAGAAAGCAGAGAATGCATTCTCCGCAGACCCAACCGCCTCAAAGTCTGCCGTCTCAGGTGTGCATCTCCACAGGCGAGGTCTGAATCCAGCACTCCCTCCCCCCCCCCTTATAGACTGCAATATTTTCCACCTGCTTCAAAATGAGAATTCACTGAAAGAGTCGAATGTTTCAAGCTCCGCGTTCACTTGCCTCAAACGCCGGAATCTGTTATTCCCTTCGCAACTCGTTCATTTGCTGGGCGGTGTGAGGTAGCAGATCACAGACGGACACTTCCAGCGTGTTTGGAGACGCCCCCCGCAGCTAAACTGTTAGCAAGACAACAGAAACAAGTGGCTCGAGCCCGACTCCGTGACCGCCATTGCTGTTGCTGTGTTTAACGTTCGGTGCCGCAGAGCGAGACAAGCCGTGACCACAGGTGTCAATTATCGATGGCGGCGTATGTTGCCATACCACATATATACAAGAGCGAAATAAAAGACTGTGGAGTGCAGCTTAGAAAGGAGAGAGAGAGACTACAGTGGTTTGGCTGTTGGCAAAGTCTCCCGCTTCTTGGAACGCCATGCCAGTAGACCTTGTGATGTTGATCGCTGATCAGCTGGGTTCTGGTGATTCTGGCTGATGGTGTAGCCAAGCTGCTGCATCTGGGCTGCACTTCCAGATGGCTCTCTGTGGTGCTGTTGATGCCCCAGCCTTCTCCCTGGAAAGTAACGTCAGAGAGACTGACCGACATTAGTAATGAAAGTCAGATGCCATTAGCGCCCGTTGATGGCATTATGCTGGATTAGTTTGCCCACCCGCTGCCCCATAATCATTATGTTTGTCTTCAGGCTCCACAGTATAAGATGGTTTGTGGTTAGCCTGAGTGTGCCCCTTGGTTGTGAATGCTCACATGCAAGATCCCTGATGTCCGGTTATCATCGAATGTGCCAAATCGTGGTTTTAAATGGTGTGCAACTGATTTATATATGAGAAACAGGATCTTACTGCCAAGGAACAGTAAGTCTGGAAGTGAACATTAGTACCGCCACACATTTACACATCTGACTATCAGTCAAGTTAAATGTATCCCATATTCAAACAGTGCTGATTTCGCTATTATGATCCTACTACGGTATACACAAAATGGGATCTTTTTGGCCTTCATTAACATGAGTGATGCATTCTAATGTAATCAAAGCAAAATGTAATGGTCACCACTTCATTGCACAAAAGCAGGATTATGAGAACCTATTTTCCTGATCTCCCCGAGGGCAGAGGAAAAGTAATTGCTGGACAAATGTATACCCCCGTTCCTTTCCGTCGTTACCACTCAAAGGAAACTAGTCAATAGTTCCTTTGCTAATCCGTTCTCCCTGCTTTGAGCTTGCTAAAGAAAAGACTTGGAAGATGTTTGAAAGGATGCAGGGAGGAGAGAGAGTGAGACAGAGATTGAGATTGTTTTTTTCTTCTTTTCACAAACATAATTGCATTTGCTGAAAATGTTTTGTTGCTCTTTCACTTAACTTAAGTTGAGGTGTATTGGGCTTACTAGAGAAAAAAATAAATACATATAAACTGGAGGCAGCGATGGGCTGGCTCATTGAAATGAATGTAGCTAAACCAAGTCTGACTTTGACTTGAGTCTATGGTTCATATTCTTATTTTCTATGCTTCATAAGAGGCACAGAAAAGATGCAGGGCTCCTGAGCCGTACATCAAGTTCCTCAATGTCCCCCCTGGACACATGTACACAAAAGCTTGTGCAAACACACACACACACACACACACACACACACACTCGAGCACACACACAAATACACACAAACACACACACACACACACACACACATACACACTCGAGCACACACACAAATACACACAAACACGCACATGCACGCACGCGCAAACAAACACAAAACATTCAAAGACTCATCAAATATCTATGAGTGCAACAGCGATTCAGGAACCTCGTGGGAAGGTGCACTGAAGCACCCAGTTCAACATTTCAACTTGCCTAAGGCTTTTCTGAAAGGGGGCTGTCTGTTCTCAGACAGCTTCAGTCTATCCCTGAGCTTTTCTCTATAAACCTGAGCCTGCAAACGACATACAGGTGATTCAGAGGTGTCAAAAAGTGTAATAGTATACTCTCACTCGTGAGAGATATGTAAAATGGCTCAGAGAAAATACAGTAAGCATTAATCAACATTAATTAAGAGCCGGTTACTGTACCTTTGCTGCCGGTTTGAGAATAATACTGGTAGTTAGACACACACACACACACACTCTCTCTCTCTCTCTCTCTCTCTCTCTCTCTCTCTCTCTCTCTCTCTCCCACACACACACGCAAGCATGCATGGTCTCACCTGTGTTTGCCCTCATGACCTTTGGAGGAGCCGCGTGTGCTATGACACCTCCGCTAGAACAAAGGAGCAGGCCTGGTGACAACACTATGTTTTTCATGCAAGGGTGAACTGCAGGGCTTTCATAGCGAGAGGGCAGTTGCAGCATATGGCCTCAGCAGCTCTGGCAGGTAAGGCATTAGTGTTACTACTGGAGAGTGCTTAGCCAGGAGGGGATTAACCAGCATTCGTCAAAATCAGTGTAATAAATTGTGTGTGTGTGTGTGGGCGGTGGGGGTGGTTCATGCGAATGATTTTATATATTAGTTTAACCCTCCTGTCGCCCTGGGGTCAAAATGACCCACAAAAGGCAGCCTTGTGGTTCAACCCTAGGACAACCGTAATATTAAAGAATAATAAAATAATGATTAATTATGAACCTTATGTTAACCTACCCATTTTGACCCAAGGACAATGAATTAACCACAATTATGACCAGCAAAAGAC
This sequence comes from Aphredoderus sayanus, assembly GCA_027564795.1. Lineage (NCBI taxonomy): Eukaryota > Metazoa > Chordata > Actinopteri > Percopsiformes > Aphredoderidae > Aphredoderus > Aphredoderus sayanus. Next base: position 3,550 of record JAODUG010003876.1, read on the forward strand.
CTCTTCCACCATAACCCTAACCCTAGGGCGACAGGAGGGTTATAGGAGTTTCCCCGCAATGGTTTTTATATAACGTATAGTAATGTTATGTTGGCTTTTATGCTGTTTGTTTGGCAAGAGGGTCATAAGCCTTATAAACCACTTATTTTTGTAGGCTGTTTGAGAAATGCTGCTTGAAAAGACCACGGTTGTGACTCCAACATCCAAAGCATACAGTATGTCTGCTGAATGCCATGCATTTATTTTATTAAACAACAAGTGGCCCTCTTCCGATATCTTCACCAACTGCTCATCACGACACACATTGGTTTCAAGAAACTGGTGCTATAGCTTACTACAGCAGTGGTCAGGCTCCAAGCCCCAGCCTTTGTGTGTCTCCATATATCACCTCGGCTGGCCTAACTAACACCACCCCCTCACTACTATAACGCTCAGTTCAGTCACGACCCTTCCCTGTCCTGGCAGTCCACAGTGGTGGAATGAGCTTCCTGCCACTGTCAGGAGAGCAGAGTTAATGCCAAGCATCCACAGAACACTCAGGACCACACATAGGAGCCCCTCTTTATTAAAACCATCTACTACATTATTTAATGACTTTCTGTTACTGTAATTCATTTTAAAGTATGTTATGGTACTGTATGTGATCCTGATGATGACTCATGTATGGCTGATTCAGCTATCGACAAATGCATTGCAATTGAAAAAAAAACAAAAAAAACAATAACGCTTTAGATAAAATCACCTTAAATGTAAATGTAGGGTGTAATGGAAGCCATGAAAAGACAGACTGATTTTTAGAGTGGTGGAGTGACTTTAGTGTTTGGTTAAAGCCAATAGAGAGAATGAGATGAATGACTGAATGCAATAGAGAAGATAAGAGAAAAAGCGAGGCAGAGAGAAAGAAGAAAGGCAGTGAAAAGAGGACACTGGAGGTCAAGCAGCGCTGGGAGATGCAGCGCATGACAACCATCTTAGCAGAAGAATATTGTTTTGTCTCTAACTGCTCTGATGTTAGGAACTTGAAATGCCACTTTGATATTTAGCCACACACAGAGACATAAAATCCATAGTTCATCACCAGTATTGCGCACCCTGTCCTGTACAAAAGCTGCTATTGACATGTGTGTCAGCAAGTATTGTCAATGTTATTTGCTAAAGTGCAGCAAAGTGATTTTTATGTCGTATTCTTAAAGTGATTGCAAAGCTAAACAATTACAATTTCCCTCCACGAAACAGGAAAAATGGTGTGTAAGTTCTTTTAGTCTCAGAACTCATTACAAAACATCTACAAGTACACTGGGAACAATAGCTTGACAGGAACATTTCTTTTAAACACTTTTTTTAAAGCAAGGCAGTTTTGAAACCAAAAACCTCTAGATTGTAATTTCAGAAGCACACAGACACGCCAAAATCATAAACTTGTCTAATAGTGTATGAGACTTTTGTACATCAAAGAAATTGCAATTGTAAAAGCCTTAGAAGTATAACCTTTTGATATTAAATATTTAATGCTAGTTTATACTCTTGAAATATGTTTAAAAATAAAACTAATACCATCCCAGTAGTAGCCAAACCTTACTTTAACCTGTCTTTTCCTGTTTCATCCAGAATTTGGGGCATGCAATATGTATCCACTCGGTTGAAATGGTATTTACACAAAATCTGGTCTGCAGCTCCATTAGCACAACAACGAACGGCAGGCTAATAAATTAAGGGCCATTACATCATTACAAATGTCCCTTTTAATATAAAAGCATAAACACATGCACACTAAATTCACATACATGTCAGTGATATGACAGCAGTAACAAACAGCACTTCACACTCTGTAAACACGTTAATCCTTCATCAAAACGCCAGCATTTGGCATTCCAATTTATTAGTCGGTGCAGTCAGCATACAGTTGACTATATTTAGATCAAGACTGTCAGCTCTGCACCAGGAAGATGTGTATGGGGTTAATACTCTAAGGTGTGTTTGGTCTGCGCAGATCTACAAATAAGACTAACAGGCATCAATTCCCTTCTTAATTGTGGAAGACATTTCTCATCAGCTCACACCCTAAAGGGGGTGCTGTTGCTTAAATACGGAACATGAGCCGTCGTGTTGGACGAGTTAAGGCAGTGTGTGGGGAGATACTGTAGCTTGTCACAAAACAGCACATGGGAGCTCACAGAGCTCATTTGCAATCAGGCTGTCAAGAGTTTAAGCACTTACCTGATGGAGGTGCCTCTAAAGCTTTACTTCACTATCGTACTTAGCTCTTCTTTCTCCCATAACCTTTTTATTACCCCTTCAGTGCAGACGTCCTGCCAATTTCATTTGTAGCAGTCTCTCACAATAATTATAATTGTTTTAATCTCTGGTGGCACTCACTGCTTCCAGGTTTTATCATCATTTGCATGATAATAAAACAGACAGCCATTGAGCTGAACCATTCTGATCTTTCTGAAATGATTTTTTGGTATTATGAAAAGGTTGGGCAGTGTTATTAAAATGGAAACCAACCAAGGGAGTTTATTTATTCATTACAACAGGAGACCCCCGCCCTCAATATGAAACCTCTTGACATTTGTGCATTTTGCCTACACATAATGCCTTTTGGTTGCTCCCACTGATGCTAAATGGATGCATAGCTCACCAAAGAACTGTGGCATTTTTTTAAAGACTCATCTCTAAGTTAGGAGGTTCAGTAACAATACTGTAGGGAAAGTGTTTTGTTGATTAAAGTGACCTCCTACAATTACAATAATAGAGCAGTTGTACTTCTTGTAAATATGGTGTATATATGTTTTCATATGGCTAATTAACATGAATGTGAGGATGGAATGTGGTGTCAGTAAAAATGTTTTTACAAAAAGAGAAGTCATCAGAATGTGCATGGTCACCAATTTTATGATCATGTGATGGGCCAAACGTTTTATGAGTGGGAGGGAATTTCATTATTTGTGTAAAACACAAATTGCTGGATCTATCTATTACTGTTATTGTTATTTATTTACAAAATATAATTTCACCAAAACAACACTTCTACAGTATAATACATTTTACCCTTCTTGTGTATCCAGATTTCATATAGTATGTATCCAGATCTAGTGTACAGTATCCAGTTGAAATTAGCTTTCTGGGAAGTGTTGATAAAACACCTCTTGAGCGTTCCATCGTCAATTATTTTGCCACAAGCAAAACAGATTTTCCTTTTCCTATGGGATCAGAGATGAAACGGAATCACAGAACAGAAAGAACTGGCCAGGCCATATTCTAGTCTTAAGGAGACTGACACAAATGGGAGACAAATATCTTAGACACTTTTCAATAATAATAATATAATATTCAATATTTTTCTTCTTCTCTGGACAGGAAATGGAAAATCAGTTCGGAGAGGCAAACTTGTTAAGTGTTTTTCAACAAAACATGACGATGACGAAATATGAAGTTTATACAGTAACAATACAAGTATTCTACAATACAGTTTAGGTTATTCCTTATATCCACATGCAGTCATTTCGGATGAAATATTCTAATTAAACACAAATATTGACCCTATAGGAAAGCTTTCCAATTGTCTGCACCTTGACCCATAAAATCTACAACATACTGTACCAGAGAAACTAACTGAAAGGCATTCAATAATTGGAAGTTTGTTTTTGTACTGCGAAATGGGAATTTATTCATCTGTGAAAAAGTTCCAAATTGTAGATTTAAGTTACAGTACAGCATTTAACAGTTTTAATACTGTTTGAGATCAAGTGTAAATACAGTTTAATCTGTAACTGATGACATCATCTCATAGTAAACATGAGGTCTTATGTCTCATATGATCTTATGCTTGTAACTCTGTCAGAGTTACAAGCATAAGAATTTGTAGCTATTTAGTAGTAGTAGCACAGAAGTAGTAGCATAAGAATTAGCAGCATAACTTTAGTAGTAGCATACCAAACCCTTAAAATCATGTTATGTACACCAAACAGCATACCAAAAAATGTGTTGTCATCAATACATTCTCAATGTCAAGCTGACAACAGGCATGGAATGGATGGTATTTGATTTACAGTGTGCTGTCATAAAGCTTAAGCCATTTGAGAAATGCTTTTACAGAAAGCAAACCAGCAAATATATATATATATATTTTACTTAAACACACAGGTTGTGATTCACTCATGATGGAAGTGTGACTGGCGAGATTACATAGCGAGAACTCACTGTCAGATCAGGGGATTTGATTGTATATTGTAAGGGCTACAGAAACTGCTATAGTTTTCTTAGGGTGCACAGTATGAATGGCTTGTGGTTACCCAGTTGATGTCTTACCTATCTACAATGACTGGGGCCCTGAGGGTGCTATCGACTATACAAGTGGTAAAGACCCAGCAGGCGTTTGTGCCCATCTGCATTAACTGTATTATATTACAATTCATGTCAAGCTGTGATAGCATAACATGTTGTGCATGCACAGCTGCCTGAAGCATTTCATTGACAAATGACATGTAGAAGAACAGACAAAACAAGAAGGTTGAGTTTGACATTGCAACCTATACAGTACAGACATATAGTATGGCATCTTTTATCTGTCGTTTCTCATAAGCTCTCATAAGATTTATACTGTCCCTGCCTCTGTATAAATAATTGTGTACTATACACCCAACATACCTGCCTTGGTATGTTTGCTGACCAGAATGCCAGAGACAATAATTACAAAGAGAATCTTCTCTCCCTGTCACGTTGGCCAGCAGAATGTTGGCCAGAGACTTTACTGTTGCGTTTTACCGCAATCAATATGGCACAGGACTCCATCAGGACATTGACAGGGATGATTAAACCAGGCGCCAAAATAAAATATGTCCTTGGAACCGGTGGCTAATGCCTTTCTGTGGTGGGATGGGGAAGAGTAAGTACTGATCAATGAAAGCACACATGGCTCTCCTTTAATCAAGGAAGCCTTACAGACACAGAAAAAAAGGCAAGGAGGTAGAGCAGAAAGAAACATGCTCAGTGCACGAGAAAGGGTTGTAAAAGGGGATTGGGAAGAAGCATTTGAGAAAGCAGAGTGTGGGATTGAGCCAGAGGAAACCAATTAGGACAGTGATGGGCACTTAAATCAGCCCTGTATTCACTGCTGCACAACCTGTGTGAAAGTATTGCAGCACTAGTGGCCTGAGCTTGACGGAGCAGTTTGTGCTTCCAGTTGACAATGGATTTAAATTAGAAGAATAGTAACTCACTAGTTCCTTCTGTATTAGTGAATGCTTGCCACTGTCCTGTGTTTCGTCTTTGTAACTGATGTTATTTCAGAGTTGTAAAGACTTACAGTACATGTGTTTTGTTCTGTCTTATAGCCCCAGTCTATATTAGCTCGTAGCTATTATACTGTAGAATATCACTTTGATGTTCAGGCAATCATTGTGTGAATTTACAATTGATCCTAATTGATAATAACATAACATAAAATATAATATTGATCCCTCCGGGGAAATGCTTTTGTCATTTAATAGCTTTAAAACAATGCATATCACCCACAAACATCCCACACCACACAAGAAAAAAAAATCCACATAACAAGTATGCACCAGCAAATTGGCAACAAATTAATTGCCTGTGTATTTTACATTTATTATGCAAAAATATCAGAAGAGAAGTTACAGGCTATAAATTAGCAGTAATATGATATGAGATGAGAAGTCTCTAATATCTAGTTTACTGTGAGCATATCATGGTCTTAAGTACTAATTATGTAAGGCCATTAGATCAACCTAAATTTAAACTTAAATTGAGTTTCTATTGCAAGAAAATATGAATTTACTTAATTTGAACTTCATTTGATTTGAACTTAAACTATTCAATTTAAACTATAAACATACTTTATATATACACACATTATACTGTATGCAGTCAATTATTGGTTTTTGGAAACTGAAACATGTTGATGGTTTACTATTTTACTGTAAATCTTCTATTTTGTTATCTCACAAGTGTGACATTGACTCCTGATTCCATTACCTCCTGCTTTCAGCACATACAGCTCATGGCCTCAATGACAGCATAACACTACCTATCACACACATACAATCACACACACACACACACACACACTGTGACATACAATTGAATTACTAAGTGTACTGTAAATAACAAAGGAATAATGTACTGTATGAGGCATCACCGGAACGAAAGAAGACGCAGCCAACGTCAGTTTGAATGCTTGTGACTTGTGTTTGCAGGCCGGCTTCCCAAAACGACTCCCTCACATTGATCCTGAGCTAAAAGAGGAAGACGCTGAGCCCCACTGCCCTATTTCAAAAGGACATCTTCATTTGTATTGATTCGACTAGAGAGCCTGCCAAGACCTCTTTGCCTCTCCTGTCATGCTTCCTTAGGCGTGTCCTCAGCGAATCCGTTTGGGCCCTGTTTCACGTCATGTTTAGTGCTCATATGCTCCGCGGGTTCACTGTTGGACAACTCAATACACTTATTTAGATTTCTGTCCATAATACAATATACACGTAATGTATTTGCAGGCACCCAGACAGAGTTCCACTTAAGTTCAAGTTCAACAAGCAGCTCTGAGACAGCCGCAATGTCAACAAGCACTATTCTGTAATGGAACAAAATGCTAATGACACCCGCTGCTGTTATCACACAGCTAATGCTTACAACTTCAAATGTGTAGCCTACTTTCTCTTGAACCATGCCGCTAGCATGGCCGGCATTTATTGGAACTGAATATCATGCTACGTAAACCGTGTTTATGGGGTAGTCAATCTCGGGTTATGGCACCGGGATGTACTGCTGTAACCGGGTTTATTATTCTCCCGATGAGTACAACAGACCTGTATTCCACTGACAGATCAGACATGGTAATCCCTCTGGGGAAACCTTCATTATTTCCATTTTAATAGACATTATTGTCATTGTCAAGGTTACAGCTGCAGCAATGCTTGCTGACATTTTGTGTTAGTGAGGTGTAGAAGATGCATATTCTCCCTTCATTGCACACAGTTATTAAATTCCCCCTCCTCCCGCCATATTTATGTTTTTAATCCCTTGCGACAAAAGTCACCAGAGGGAATGTGTGCAAATAAACATCCATATCTGCAGCTAACACCCGAGTCCACAGAAAATCAGAGAGAGGGACCTTTAACTTCAGGCCTTGAGATAAATAAATATATTAACTGGCTTGAAGCGTGACTGTAAAAAATTATAAATAAAAAGTACATGGATGTGAACCACCACCTGTTTGTTTGGATGCTGTCATTCCTGACTAAGAGACTACAGCTGGTCTGTATCAAGCTGGCTCTTGTCTTCCCACCAGTCCCATTCACTCACTAAACCAGAAACATTGCCAGAACATTTATTTTATCAGCTATATGTTATGCATTATTTTATTTTAATACCTAATGCGTATGTA
>JAODUG010003877.1:0-10952 GCA_027564795.1 Aphredoderus sayanus
TCTCTCTCTCTCTCTCTCTCTCTCCATCTCTCTCTCTCTCTCTCTCTCTCTCTCTCTCTCTCTCTCTCTCTCTCTCTTGTTGCTCTGGCTCTTCAGTGTTTCTCACCCTCGTGCATTCAGCACTAAAGCATTCTGCCACAACCACAGACGATAACAGAACCTCATTATGGAGCTTGAATATTTCCTCTTGTTTTGACAGCTGCAGTGTGATGGCGCGTGTTCGTTAAACCGTCATTTGTTGGCTAAACAGTAAATGTGTTATGTGTAGTTTTGGCTAATGCTACTAAGAACCTTATTCCCATGCTGAAGGGCTATAGGTGTAATGTCCGTCAATTTGTTTTAGTACTTTCGTCAAAGGATGTTTGTAGTTTTCGAGGAATTTATATAATTTTGAGTGATTTATGATCTTTGTCATGCAAATGTTCTCTGACTATGCAAGATTTGTATTTTAGATTGTAGTAGTATTGTATATCACTGCCGGGCTTGTGCAGTGTGTACATACACTCCTAGTCAGATATGAAGTAAAATTACATTTAAACAGCAGCAAATACTGGGTTTTCCAACAGCTCTGGAAGATTAACCTGCTGTAGTAGGGTTTCATTGTGAAACTTTATTTTCGTAGGACACATATTGTTTCAGAATTGCATCAACATTTATAGTTTGGGGACTTTGCGCTTTGATTTGAATAAAATAAATCTGGTTTTGTCATTTGACCAATGGTGCAAACGGAACTTTACTGAATTCAAATGAAGTAGTAATTTATTCAAAACACTACCCACATTTAACAGTCAGGTTTTATTTACAGATGTCGTGTTTAGCCTGGTGAGATCATAGTGATTCTGCAAGCCTATTGATTTGTTCCACTCTACAAATCTCACTGGAAACTCTTCGGTCAACACCTCACAAACAAATGGTTTGAGAGGCTTTGCCAACACAGTATGTGTCAATCAAAGCATTAGCAGGTGATTGGCCCAATTTGAACTAATCAGCACAACAAACATTTGATGCAGATTTTCAAACACAAGGTTGAACCAGCTGCAACCAATCAGAACAGGACTGAACAAGATCAGAGCAAGATGTCCAAAGTGGAGCAACATGCAGAGGCGGAGAGTACAATGTCAGGAAGGTTTGACCAGGCCAGTGTTAACAGTTTGTGAAACTCTGCTCTCTTTCCCAACCTCCCCTCTCTTTCATTATAGGATACTTTTCGTCCGTCAAAGTACCTCATCTGTCCTTACACCTTAAAACGAGTCACCCCTTTACAGTTGTATTTACATACTGACAACAGTGTACTGCCTGGCTGCCTCCTGTTCTTGTGTTTCTGCTAATTGTGCGCATTGATGGTATTTCAGAAACATGTCTACGGTGTCTCATTTATTTCCCTCGCACACTCATTTCAGCTAAACCTGTATAAGGTGACTGGGAATGACTGCAGTATAGTGAACTTTGCTATGGGTGTGTCAAACTGATACTACAGTACAGTTTGGTTTCAAGTGTATCACTTACCTCTAACTCACCGTAGGTGCTACCAAAATGACCCAAACTGGAACATCAGACCGTAAATCGCATGAATTGGTGAACTGGACCGAGGCTATACCCGGAGATGTACTACGCCTTTAAATGAGACAACCATCCCTGACTGGAAACAAAGGTAACAAGCTGCCCGACCTCTCCCTGTCCTCTGTGGTAACTGCAGTGATACTTAACATCATAATGCTGCTATTTATGGCACCATTTTAATAAGGGACTATCTCCACATCGATTGTGCTTTCTCTCCCTGCTGCTACCGTAGTCCCATCCAAACACAGTGGGTCTGATAACTCAAGTCCCATTGATTTTTCTTTAGACAAAAATAGCCTGTGCCAAGACATAAACAAAAAGTGTCCGCCTGCTTTCTGCAACTGATAGGTTGTCTAACGACACACTTCTCTATTGTGTTATAGATCCCCTGTTCCTCTGCTCTGCTTTGTTTTAGACACAAATGTTGTCTTTATTTTGGGGGGGGTCACTCACACTTTCAAACCAAAACAACAGTGCGTTTGTAAAGCTGGTTTCAGCCACAGGGGCCATTTGGGACACAAATCGGGGAGTTCCCCTTTTAACTCAAGCCCTTGACAATGGGGGTGGGGGGGGATTCCTCATTGCTCAGAATACCACTGTGTTACCAGTGAAATATATGGGCGCCTGCCTGTCATGTTAACATTTATTTTCAGGAACAATTTGTGCTATCTGGTTAACGTATAGCGGCTATATACGCTCCCATTGTGTGTGCCATGCATCTTGTGGCAGGCGGGGAGGGGTGGACGGGATGATAGACGGCTGAGATGACGGGAGATTACTGCCCCAGACACAAGTGGATATAAGCAGAATGCAAGGGGGGATGGAATAACAGAAAAGCTAATGGTATGGGTGCGTTATGAAAGGTCTTGGCTAAGGGGGTGTGGGGGTTAGAAATGGAGTCACCATAACATTCAAATAGTAGATAGGATCTCTCTTCCTGAGTTGAGGGAGGGGGGGGGGGGGTGTGGGTGACAGGGAGTAATGGATTTCTGTGCCTGGTGTGATTAAGAGGCTGTACTAAACCTGAGATAATGTGCTGATATGTGCTGGGAGCTGCCTGATGCCGGCTGATCGTAATCGCGAGGCCCGGGAGAGTCGAGGAGCTAGCAAGCAGCCCAATAACACGCTAGCTCCAGAAGCCGACTAACGTCGCATAAATGGCCAATAAAACTTAATACCCCACCTGGTTTATATCCAACTAATGCTGTGAAGAAATGTATTAAGTTCTTCTTAACGCTAATGGGCTGCCTACAAAATGGAGTCAACCATTGTTGTCAGCTCATTTTTAGCCACGCTGTTTGAGTAACATTAAGGTAAAAAAAGAAAAGAAAAATGTAACATTTAAAAAAGAGGAAAGTAGTGTCGGGCAGTAAATGAAGGCTCCAGCATGTTAAGCGTGTTAGCCAAAGTTCTTATATCATGGCCCTTAGGTTTCACTGTGCCGTCGTGCTTCTTAAATGTAATCTTAATCAATGTTCCGTGCGCTAATGAGAACACTGGTTTTTATACGCTTGTTGGCCTGGCAGATCAAGATGAGCTAAAAGTGATTACGGTCTTATTGGCCTCTTGAAGGTGACAATTTGCCCCAGTAGCAACATAAAACCGACCCCCAGCCTGTGCTCAGATCTTACCCGTGCAACAACAGTGACCATTAACGGTATAATCAGCGATTGTAACCTTTTTTTTAGCTTACAAATCGCTAAAACAGTCCTTTTGGCAAATTCAGCGAATATCTCCTCACTCTCCACTAGCTGGCCCGTTCTGTGTGCGTGCTGTCAAATATAATCTGGTGTTTCTACACAGCCCTGGCCCTCTAAATGGGAACACAAAGAGGTGCAGGCCGCACGCAACAACAATACCCTAGCCTTCGCAATACTTTCCCTGAGGGAGCACCCTATGGCAATGAAGGGAGAGTAGTTGTTTTTCTTTTTTAGTTCAAATATCAACAAGCTTTCTCCAGAATGACTAATGATTATACCTTTAAACTGTTACAACCCCCCCACCAACCCCCCACTCCTCCCAATAGGAAAATGCCACCACTACTTGATGAGCCAGGATACCAATTTGACTAAAGGTCACAAAACAGTAACCAAGGGGCCTTGTGCACTGTGGCACCTGTGGAAAATACTGACTGTTGTCAATTCATGGCATGCTGTCATTACTACTTAACTGATCCCGTGGGACTTCTTTCTTGTGGAATAACGAGTGGCTTCTACCTCGGCACCATATGTCCCGTTCTCCCCAGGGATGGCGCCTCAGGATGCCTGTATCCCGTTCACTTCGTGACAGGTGTAAGCAGAACGAGCCTGACAGCTATATGCTGTACCGCTTAGCCGCATCGCGACAAGGTAGCAGAGCGACACTTTGCCAATCGTTAGCAAAGGCAACATGTTCATAATTGTCTGAGACGTTTTGCAGTAGACATAAAGTGTGCCGATACGGACAGACAGGCAAAGAATACAGGGCAGACGCCTGGATTGTTTTTGCTTTTTTTCTTTACAAGGCTGCTACTGGTTTTAAATTTGATCAGTGGTGGTAAAAATGGCACAGAACAAGGTCCACTGTGATTAACCTCGTTTGCATTGCAGTGGAAATCATTCCGTCTTGATTTAGTGTGGAATGTGTGACCTCACATAATGCGTATTAAAGTATAATAGATTTATCATGACATGTGGCAGTGCTATATCTTTGATAGTGCAAAAACCCTGTGGTTTTAACGCTGTCATTATTATTAAGGGAAATCCAAAGTATATTACCGGCTCCCCATACTGTATGACAGTCCGTGGAGAATCACTGTCAATGCTGATTAATGTTAACAGCACTGTGTTTCAAGTGTATCTTTCCAAATGGACGTCTGGATATATGTAGCCTGTAGTCTTTCAGTAATCACTTCATCTGGCCCTTAGTAAGACTAGATAGATGTTTGAGATGAAAGGTACTGTATGCAACTGGTAGCCTATTCTATTTCTGAAGGACTAATGTGATAACACCTGGGCAGATAAAAGCTAGGAAAGCCCCGAACATTTGCATCACCTCCTTTTGAATATTAGCCAATTCTGAGCTGCGGAAAGTTACAGCACTCAGAGGGAATGCATATTTAATGCTACTTGATTGCAGAACATGTTACAGGGGCAGAAAGTGCAGCCTATTTAATATATTACCACTGATCCTCCATGCACTGACACTTACAATATGATTAGAAATTAATTGCATAAATGAATAGCAAAGCTCATTTGTTTGTTTTTTTCCCCTCCCCCCTTACTTGTTCATTATTGAATTAAATGGTGCAATCCAATTAGTAGTGTGTATAACCCCTTTCTTGCAGTTTGATTAAGCAAGTAAAATATTAAGGTTGATGCTCAGCCAAATTATGTAGCAATATAAATCCCTCAGATCGTGCAGTTCATTTTCCAGAGAACACTATGAAGTGTAGAAGCAACACAATTATCAGTATGTTCACAAATAATTGTACCCCATGAAGACTGCATGAAGGTATTTACTGTATTATAGCCACATGTATAATGTACTGCTACTGTGTGAATCCGTCTGTTTTAATGATCGCCATGTTCAGAATCACCAATGCACATTTTTAGAGGTAAAATCTACCATTTTGAATTGAGACAGAAAATGACATTGCTTGAGGCACGCAGTGCGAACAGGTTGACCTTTTGAAAAGGGAGAAATGTTCTTAGGAAAGAGAAGCTACACTTATCTTGCAGTGTGATTGAATCTCATTGAAATCAAGTGTGAGCTTGGCTCATGTGGCCAGCTGTTCCCTGACAGTTACACACAAGACCCTTCATCATTTATAACTGCAGTCATGCAACATGTTGGGTGGCTTGGGCCCTATCTTACACCAGGGGCAAACTGTCTTTGCTAGTTTCAGACCAACCCTGTTGTCATTTTCTCATCTGGTGCCCACATTGTTTAAATGCATTGTGGATGTGTAGGGCTAAACATGAGGTGTGGTCGATTGAGTGACCTCAGACAACACAAGTGACCTCAGACCTCATGAGTGACCTCTGACATCATGAGTGACCTCAGACCTCATGAGTGACCTCGGACCTCATGAGTGACCTCAGACCTCATGAGTGACCTCAGACAACACAAGTGACCTCAGACCTCATGAGTGACCTCTGACCTCATGAGTGACCTCAGGAAACATGCGTGATTGCTCGATTGACCAACAAAAACCTGGTCTAAAGTCAGTCTAAAGACACGATGCCTTTAGACTGACTAATCAAGATGATAGCGCATATATTGTGGGTACACAACATGTGTACACTCTGCTGGTTACACACACAGGGGACGCACAGGAGTACATAAACAATGTGCAATGTTATTAGTGTGTAGCCTACATCAACATATTTTAAGGATCTTGGCAGAATCTCACTATTGCCGTAGATGGCCTGCTCGCGCTTTCACAAACCTGCCGGTATTATAGCAACCCACCAAGGTGCAAGGGTTTTCAAAGGGAATGGGAGATGACACATTGATTGGTTAATTGTGTATTGTATGTTACGCCCAAAACACACCCATGAATAATGAAGAAAGTAAGTACAACCCTTTTGAACCATGCGCCTGGCGCAACGACAGAAGTTAGTTTGGACACACCCTAAATGCAGTTTGCGCCTTGCGCTTTAGACTGTACGCTTAGATTGTTAAAATATGGCCCGTTATTTTCAGTGCCACTACAAATAATGTATCCTGTACTATTAAGTATGTCTCTGCCACGCTCGGTTCTGTTATCTGTGATCACCTGATATGTTTTCCAGGAAACACCCTTCACTTTGTCCAAGCACATTAATGTGATGGCATTCTTGGCGAACAGCAACAGCTGGTGGAATAAGTAGAGATCATTATTTCTTATTTTCTGGACAATGTGACAGGTGTCGTTTGTAATTCCTTGGCACATTGCAGCTATGACTCTAGGTGGAAGTGTTTGAACATAAGAATGAATAAAATGCGTTTGTATTTTCTCTAATAGTCTACTAGGGTAAATATGATACAAGATCACTCCAATGTATCTGCCTCTGATAACAAACATCTCTGACTGCAGGTCAGTTTAAACGCTACACGTTTTTCTTTAATTATTCTGAATGAGAGGGTGTTAAAGATATAGTTAGTCATTCTGGAGAAAGCTTGTTTGAAAGTGTATTGGCTTACAATCGCTGACGCAACCTTTTAACTTGGCATAGCATTACAGTACAGTGTGTGCTCTGTGATGTGGTTGATGTTGTACTTATACAATACGGTATAACAATGCTTTTACAGGACTCCAACATTTGTAACAGTTGTAACGTTTTACCAGACATTTTGTGGAAAAGAGGAGACTATGACAGAACTGTCACAAGAGACTTCTCCAAGGGTTCTCCATACCCTCAACGGAGCGTCTACGACAATTAGGTAGTGCCAGAAAAAGCCTCCTGAACCATTTAGTTGAGAGCGTTCCGGTGACGTATGGCAACCTTGTTTGCAGTTGTTATAGTGTGTGTATGTGTGTCTGTGTGTGTGTGTGCTGGCAATGGTGATGTAAAGGAGCACACCGCACATGCTCTGATACATTGGGACGCCGCCATCGGTACAACAGATGAACAGCATCATGGGTTTGGTTAAAGGGCTAGGGATATAAACGAGTGCTTATGGAACAATGGGCCAGAGAGGCAGAGCATCTATCTGTAATAATCAAGTGCAAATACAAGCAGCCGCCCCTTAATGGAAGTCCTCACTGTATCGCTCATTGCTGGCTCCCCCACCATCTTCCCCCTCCCCAAGGCTTAGCAAGATTGAATACACCATATGTTTATCTGGAGCTTTTCCCCAGTAAGTGGCACTGACGCTGTGGATTTGGCACTATCCCTGTTTTTCCCGTAATGCATCATTCCCGAAGCTCATTGTGGGAGTCACTTCCGAGACATCGCGAAAGAAAGGAGCCGTGCTGCTGGAATACGGCTATCAATTTACTCTGCCTCTCTTGCGTGAGGTGTACTGTAAGTGCACTAGCAATGGTGTACTTCATTTGTCATAAGCCCACAAAATACCATGCTTTGTAAAAGTCCCTGTGTGATTTTCCTTGTCGGTGTTCAGAGTCTGCTTGATAAAGGTTTAGCAGCTGACAGGTCATCCCACTACTATACAATGTGGAGGTCCAGCCATATTTCACCACTGGTATTCTGGGCTCTGATTACCATATTGTGATGTCCCAGTCTCATTTAACCTTGTAATGATATTCCTTTGTCCTGCCTGAGCAAACCACCCTCCCCTGCCTTGCCCAGCTACCCTCTCGCTGCCACGCGGACATTTTTAGCCCCATAATTTCCTTGGCAGTAAGCTCCTGATGAGGTTGGTGAGGGATGAAGACTTCTATTAACTCAAATGTTGTACATGAAGGGAATTGCAGACCCATAAAGCAAGGTCTTGTCAGTCTCCCAGGTGATCTCTTGCATGAAGAGCACAGCCTCCCTCACTCCCAACTGATGGATTTGCCTTAAAAGTTTCACTGCCTGAGGCAGTGGGGGTGGAAAAACTTTAGCAAAACCGTTTGATTTTCTCCTCCATTTCGCTGTCGCTCCTACTGTATTATATTAGCTATGTGCTGGCACATGGTTTAGCCCAAGAGAAAACAAGCCCCAATTTGTTACATAATGTTCACTTAAGGTAGAAATAGAAACTATCGACCGCCCTGCAATCGGGAAATGGTGCAATGCCTGTATGTATTGTATAGTACGTTTAACTGCGTTATTATGTGGGAATTACAAAAAGAACTATTGCTGCTGGGAGGCTAACAAAACACTTCATTTTGATTGGTTTTGAATGGTGGGGGGACCTCTCAGTCCTGTTTTTAGTCTTATCTTTTCTGCCGTTTGCTAGATATTGACCCCATTTTACTCAAGTTATCATTTCCCACCAACACTCTGGGATCCAAGGGAGGCTGACATCTGTCAGTCAAACTATAGGCTACACCCTGTGGCTTATGAGAACAGGAAAACTTCCCTTTTATTAGTTACACAAAACTCGTAAACGCCAGCAGTGATTGGTTAAACGAATGCCAATATTTAAGATTCATGAAACTTCATTCATGAATTTATCCATGAATTTACAGCTACTTTTATCCATGAATTTACAGTTACTTTTTTGCATTAGAGTCAATGGAGAGTGTCTGGAATTAGGTTTTGTTTTGTGTGGCCATTGGCCCTCACTATGTAAGGATATACTGTAAATGATATCCCACAAAAATTGCTGGACATAGCACAATAATAATTTGGCTGACTAACAGTGATTTGATGGACACTTTATACAGACCTCAGTTGCCAGGAAGTTATCTCAAAAGCTGGAATTAGCTGAACATTGTTTTTGCAAACAGATTAATGTGAGGGAAATCTGGAAGCCTAAAATTATAACTTGATTCGATGAGGATTAAATAGTATTTGGCATTTCTTTTCTTAGTTTTTTTACCTGAGGGGGAAAGAAGACATCCAGACTATTTTCACAGTTAAACTAGAAGTCAGAGTTTTAATGAGGCTGGTATCATTGTCTTCAGACCCATGAATAAAAAATAAATAAAAAACCTGACCTACGATTTTGAGCAACAATATTCATGCAAAGAATATTCAGACAATAACTGTATTCCACCTAGCTAGATATGTAAATTAAAACTATTGATTGCAGGGATCAAGATATCAATTAATCGCTAGATGGATGTGTGTGGGAAAGCATATCTTTATTGTACAGTATTGATTTTCCTACGTCTTCTTTCGATTCACTCACAAATATTCCGCAGCTTGCTGCAACCATTTCAGTTCAAGTCATATCTAAACAGTGGTGACCTGTGGCACCCAACACAACTGACCCCCATAGCTTTGACTGAACTACAGCTATGTGGCTGAATAGCTTGCTCTGTTGCCGCATAGCACTCCCAATGACGTGGGATGCAGTGTAAACAACAGCGTTTAGAGGATGTTATCGGGTCTGCATACCCTTCGACACTTGGATTAAGAAGACAAGCGCTGTCAGGCAGTGAAGTGGTAGTTATTTCCCCAGGTCCAACTGGGCTTGTGACAATTTTACTCAAGTTAAATGTAAAATTATCTCATAGAATGTGTATGTGGAGTACAGTATCTATCAGATTGAAAATACTGTGTATTTTGGTTATAAACTTTTCTGTTTTTACATCGTCGTGATTTCTGATATATTATTCAGTTTTAGCGCTCAAGAACACCTCAGGAACATCTATGGGGAGTTCCGCTGCTTCGGGTGAAAACAGTTCCCATCTTTGTACGGCACGCCTATGAAGGCATCAGCCTATGCTCTAATGACAGCCGGGGTAATGGAGTGGTTAATCTGGCTTCAGAGCTGGGATGGATATTATGATTACGAATACGACAGCGGCACTTTTACACCTTGGAACAAGTGATGAATCCACGTGTTGATTGTCGCCTTGTGTTAACCGCTTGTTTCATCACTCTTGGTGACAAGACATGCCCTCCCCCCAACCCCTTCCCCGTCCTTTTCAAACTCCTCATGGTGAACCAATCAGAACACTGAGAGGGGAAAGTATTTCATTAGGCAGACTGTAGAAAAGTCGCGGCTCCTTCAACAAAGCGTGCGCTTGTGTGCTTCCGTCCAATCGCGCGCCTTGGAGTCGCATTCTAGGCAGAGCGCCATAGAAACTTTTTGTTGTTCCCATTTGAGATACTCTCTTCCACCGAGGGACTTCACGGCGACTGGAGGCAAAAACATTGAATCATGTATATTCCATATTATGAATCGTGTCCAGAGCTCTTATCATGACTCTGTATGCAGTACAGTACTGCATATTGCAATGAATCTTAAGCTTACTAACGGTACATTATGGAAATCAATCCCCCATAACGCAAGGATTTAAAACACTTATCGCAAATCGACATAATGATACAAGATCTTCCACTCTGCCATATTAGGCCTATCTTCCTGTAGCATAGCACTTTGTTTATAGGACGTGTAGCCCTCTTGCAGAAAATATCTCCTCAAGGTCCGCTAACTGCCGGTTCTGTGTGAGTGCTGAAAACAAATCCTGTGTTTCTACACAGCCCTGGCTCTATAAATGGGAACACAAACAGAGTGGTGTGGACCGCACCACACAACACTAGCCTTGGCTACGTGCTTCCAATTTGGGGGACAAAGCTTCTGACATAGCACCCTATGGCACTGAAGGGAGAAGTGTTGAGTTCAAATATCAACACTCTTTCTCCAGCATCACTTACCCAACCTTTTAACTTAACCCTCGTAATGTACTCAAAAATATACAATTTGGCCACCTGGCGGCGCCATCTGATGGTGTATGATTTGTGTGTTTTTCAATTGTCATTGCTGAGTGTATTTATTTCTTTATTAATTATTTCTTTATGTATTTA
>JAODUG010003878.1:0-10951 GCA_027564795.1 Aphredoderus sayanus
ACACAAATCATACACAATCAGATGGCGCCGCCGTGTGGCTAAAAACTATATTACGAGTACATTACGAGGGTTAACAGCTACTGTACAACGTCAGATATTTTTCTGAAGGCCGTTATAGATATGTGTGCGCCAAGCTTTACCTGGAGCTCATTCTAGGATCAAGGGCCATAACAAGAGTCCTCTTGCCTCCTTCTGTCCTAACATGAGGCACATTTTTAGTTCCCATTGTATATTGGAATTTCAAAGAATTATGTATTTTCGTATTCAGCCTTTGTTCTGCAGGTAAAGGTGGAGCTGGAGCTGGAGATTCAGCAGTATGAGAAGGCTAAGGCAGTTCGGGAGGAGCAGCTTGACCGTCTCACGCAGATCTGCCAGGAACAGGCAGTAGGTACCCTCACAAGCTACTGTTTTGAAATGCGCCACTTTGGGCTGTTATGGCAGTATATGACCAAAAGAGGGCAGCAAATATTTTCAGATGAACCATTTATGATTCCTGGATCATATACTAATAACATAATAGGCGCATATAAACTGTAGCTGTAGCATTCAGATAAGATACTTTGTTTTCAGATAACTGAAAAGTACGGTATGGGAGACAATCAAAAGAGAAAGAACATAACACAAACAAGAAAAAATTTTTAAACTTAGATATTTATTTTTGTTATTTAGAATTTTTAATAAAATAATAATTTGTTTCCCATCTGTCCTCTCTCTCACCCTTCATGTCCATCTCCTGTCCCCTCATGCCAGTTTGAGATCAGGCAGCTGAGGGCCCACCTAGCCCAGCAGGACCTAGACTTGGTGGCGGAGCGTGAGGCAGCCATGCAGATCCACCACGTGTGGGGCAAGCAGAGCGCCGGCTTCCAGGAGCTGGACGGCCTGGCCCCCGGCTCCTCCGAGCACCGCGGGCCAAGCAAACCCAGAGAGCCTGGGGGGCCCGCGGGTAACTGTATGCTCCCATGGCCTTCAGCCTTATGTGGAAACAACTGTCAAGGAATCAGTGTCTTTGGTGCTAGCGCTCATGTGTGTACAGTATGCGCAAAGATAACGGAATATAAACAAAAATGGGATTATAAAATGTATATGAGTGCAAAAGCAGAACAGTTCCCGTCTCTTAAGTAGGTGTCTCACCATACGCCGCAAAAAAAATGCATTGACTTGCAGGGAGTTCTGGAAATTAAACATTCAAATGCAGCGTTCTGGTCTGCATAAAGGGGGTTCTTATATATAATTCTATTGGATCAGTCCCCCCTCCTAAAACTTGAACGCGAAAGTCATATGAGGTTGCACCTTTATAACCCGGATGTACAATTACAATTTAGCTAACGTTTTATCCAAAGCTACTTACAATGAGTACAATTACAAGGAGCAGGGGTCAGGCATATTGCTCAAGGATGCTTACAGGGTGGCATGTACTGCCTGTGATTAGACACAGATGACATAATGTGAAAATTATTTTCCATCCTCACCTGAGCACCTATCAGGCCATCAAAAATATGTATACAACTGGGGTTGTATTCTTTGTAGGCAACACATGTAGATGAGCTGGGAAAACCTGGTTCAAGTGAATAAGAAAGCCCATAAATTAGCTTAGCCTAAATGACCAGTGACCAACATGTCATGTACCTGTGTGAGCGTAATGTGCTGCTGGTAAAAGCTTGTACGCTGGGTTACCCATCCTTGAATTAATAATGGTTGTAATCTGTCAAAAAGACAAAAAGAACAAGAGACAAGAGCTGCCCAAGATGTAGTTGTTCAGAACAGGATAGGCATTGCCTCCAGAAAAACACTTACTCAGTGTCAGTGATACAATGTGATCCTCCAAAAGGTCATGGCAAACAAACAAACAGTTGCTAGCGCAGAAGACAAGGTCATAGCATGCAATAAACATAACTAAACAGCATAAACATCACATCTGATCTGTATGTTGGAGGGCAAGGCTGATTATAAATGCAGGATGTCCCAGTGTGGCCATGCTGGTCAAAATTCTGTTGCTCTTTGATGAATAGGTGTGCTATTAACCGCTCAAAGAGTGACGGGTCATAACTCACGAGAACAAAGCACTGTCGGTAGGGCCTGCTGGTGATGCCAGAGCTATAAGTCAGCAGGCTGCTTTGCCACGCGTCCGAATTTGTGCGAATTAAAACGGCCCTGCTCTGCATACATTTGTTTTTCTGAGATGCTCTCTGTCAAATTGTAGATAAAGCACTGGTCACCCCCTCTTGAGGCATTCCTAACACATATTTACATAACCTATCTATCCGAGAGTCATTTAGGGCAAGAAACATTTAGGGCAAGTCAAATAGGGTGGCATTATCACATTTCTCAGTCATTCGCAAACGACTGATCCCTTGAAATCTGTTGTCCCTCCAGTCGTTTCAATCACACGTTTTAAGTGACAAGCATTCATTGTGTTGTGTTAGAGATGAGACACAGTACATATAGGCTTTGCTGTTTCTTACAGACCGCTTTGTTCAAGACGACATGAACAACTACATAAGCCAGTATTACAGCGAGCCAAGCAGCGGTAAGCATCATCATCATTCCTGCCGTTTACTTCCTCTGTCCTGAGCCCGAGCCGTAACTCCCAGCAACTCTCCTCCCTTGGGCAGACATGGGGATCCCAGACCCAGCGGCGTGCGTCATCACCACCGCGGCCATAGACGTGCACCTGCCCGACAACCCCAGCCAGCTGCCGTCGTCTCTGGTGAGCGCCGACGCGCTTCCCTCCAGCGGCCTGCAGCGGACCGGCAGCTCGGTGAGCGAGGCCTCCGCCACCGCCGCCTCCCGCTCCAGCTTCAGCGGCCGGCAGCACAGCCTCAGCAGCCACACACTGGGCTCCACCACCGACTGCAGCTCCACGGTGCGGGAGGCGTCCACCTCAACCTCCACCTCCACGGACTACAGTGGCCAGCGCTGCTACCCTCCGCCCTACAGCAGCCCGTTGGCCCTGGGCAGCCTGCCGCGGGGACACCGCAGCGCTGCGGTGCAGGAGCTGCTCTCCTCCCTGTCCGAGGAGACGTGCCTGACTCAGAAGGGCCTGGACCCCGTCAACCTCAAGCTGCCCAGCCCAGAGGGCTCCAAGGAGAACAGCCCCGAGCTGGAGCGGAGGCTCAACATGTACAACAAGAGGAACCAGGAGAGCCGGATGGGGCTCCGTGCCAAGCCGCTCATCCAGCTGCAGAGCAGCGAGCCATTTCTGGAGGAGAAATATAGGATGATGGACCCTGCGGACGCCCCTATACGCCAGCTGTCAGAGACTTAACACCTGGAGTCTGGCGTGGGGCCTCTGCTGAAAGTCAAGGATCACTTGAGCACCTGGTCCTCCACCTGGCCGTTAGGGGTTATAGACGCACACTTTTGTCTGTGGTCCCGGTCATACTGCTTCTGTGAAGAACACTGGGGACTAGTGTCAACGAGTACGGTGAAAACAATACCAAATTAACCAGCAATGTAGCTGTAGAGCAAGAAATTCTGTCGAGGTGCGTCTAGAAAAGAACTGCTTCTGCGCGTCATTTCAGGTTAATGAGAGGAAGAAAAACTAGGTGTGGTGCTAGGAGTCTCTTTCTTTCTTCCAATTCCCCAATGTACAGTACCACATGGGAATCGTTGACAATGGGCTTTAACCCTCATGATGTCCTTTTAAAATATAGTATTTGGCCACCCAGCGGCGCCATTTGATTGTGTATGATTTTGTGTTTTTTAATTGCCATTGCTGTGTGTATTTATTGATATATACATTTTTTTATGTGTTTGTGTTGTTTTTTTCCCCATGCCTTTTAACCCTCCTGTTGTCCTCGGGTTTCAAACACACCTTGTTGTGCCAGCAGTGCACATCATGTGTGTGTGTAAGCTGTAGAAAAAGGTTTAACGCCTTCTATCTGCCACAAAGAGCTAGTAATTTGGGTCATTTTGACCCAAAGGTCATCACAAGGGTAAAGCTAATTTATTGTCATCCCACAAGGCATTGAATTATCATGAGTTTAAAGATTGTGTTTTCTACTGTCTCCACACACATACACACTTTAGTGAGACTGTTGCAGAGAACTTTTGATCTGCGTTCCCCTTTTGAACAAGGAGCTCCATTTCTTTTTTCTTCTTTATCTTTCTATAGAATCATTGCTAAACTTTGTATTTAAATTGTTAAATTGGTGTGGAAAATCTGTATTCAGATTGTGATAAATGCCAGTTTTTAACCAGGTGCCAGGCTAGAACCTGACAAAGCCCAGCTGAGCCAACGCTTATGGTTTTCACAACTCCATAATCCGTTACCAGCCACAGTATGTCCCACTGATATGAAAACAGGTTGTTTACTGCTCATAGAACTGCATAGCATTACATTTGTGTGTTTTTGTTTAAAAGCTGTAAATATTTCAGGATTAGTTCCGTCATTGCCTCACGGCCACACATACGATGAATTTAAAGAAAACCTGTTGTACTCTGTTCAATCAAAAGTATTATAGCATGAACCTTTTGCGATTTGCTTTTAGATATTACAAACTAATCCTGTACATTCTAGTGTCAGACGTTTTCTATGGGGATCATATCATGAACGAATAAATGCAAAAGAAAGCTAATAAAAGAGCAAGATAAGACAACTTCTTGTTCTTATTACATACTAATCATCTCATTAGGTGTGCATGTATTACATCATCATACAGTACAATGCATGTGTGATAGAAACAGTCACAATAATTATAACCTTCACTGGGACAGAAGGCAATGTCCAGATCAGCACTACTGATGAGGTAAGCAAGACCTTGTTCATAGACTCTTTCATTGACACCTGGTACATAAAACAGAATGTGCTTCTGCTCAGGTAGAAAGTGAATGGAAACACAATGTATCAAATGACAAAACTAATAAGAGGTTGGACAATTTGTTCAGTGTGCGTACTGTCTATGTTCTAGGTTAAGTTTGCTGACTGGAATCATGGGCAGAGTTGGATTCACTTGCTCAAAGCCTCGGTCATCTCTGGGACAGCCTAAAGAGAAGACAGAGATACAGTGCTCTATTAAGAAAGGAAGTTATTCAGAAAACATACAGCATGTTACACAAGCACTTTCATATTAGTGTCGGTTTACAATTGGGAACTAAGACGATTGTAAACGCCAGAAAAACTACACATTTTATGCTGTGGAAGCAAGCAACGCGCAGCACATACATACGTCTATGGGATGAACAGATTTAACATCCATTATTTGAAAATATTAACAATTATGTTATTTCAGCAGACACATGAATGGCTGTCTACATAGCAACTGTAAAACTATATCATCTGTCGAGTTTGTCCCAGGTATCAGTTTTCCACGGGATGATGAGGAGAAAGTCCATCCATTTTAAATCAGTTATCCGAGCAGTGATCACATGTAAGGCGATCACACAGCAGGTTACAACTCTACTGCTACTAGCGCTGCTACCAATCACTTTTACAAAGTTTAGCAGGACACCTGGGCCGCCCTTGCCCCGCGGGGCTAAATAAAACATGACTCGCATAGGCATACGCGAACGTGTACGATGCTCATCTCCAGTGTTAGCTGGTGCTCATCTTCGCGGCTCCATGTACCTGCTGGTCACAGCTAGACACCAGAGGGTAGCCAACTGTGTAACGGTACTGGTGCTAGAAGAAGCTAAACCAAAGGGAAGTCTGGACACACACTACCAAGCAGCCATCTTGGTAACGCCTCCGGGCAATTATGTCGAGCCAACAAGATCAGACCTCTAGCTAAATGAATGGGGAGAGAGCCATAACTGCACTCATTGATCACCGGTGGGGAGGGGTGGGATATGTGCATCTAACCGCCATCTTTGGAGATACAGACGTTTCCCATACACTGTTCAGAATTCTTTAAGTGGTTTGCCTCATCTGTAAAATGTTTCTGGCTAAACACATCCCTGGAGGTTCATGCCACTTCCCAAAAAAAAAAAAAACACACTGGATAATCACTAATGGCTATGAGGAAAACCACAAGATATTTTCAATTTTTGCTCTTAGCCAAGCTTCAGACAACTCAATTCTACTTAATTCAGTAACTCAATAATTCAACACTTCCATTACATTAGCTGGAATAACACCATGCCCCTGCAGGCTGCTTTGCATCAGCATGTGAAGCAGTTAGATGCATCTCTTCCATTCTTGATATTGGTGCCCCAATAGGCAGCGCGACAGGTTATTGGGTGAACATATGATGTAGGAAAGCTTGGAAAATGTAGTCCATCAGGGGAATTATGAGTTTTATATTCTCATAATCAGTCTGGATACTTTATCTTATCCACATCTTTATTTTAGTCATGAGAAGAGATGTTTGACTTACCTTGAAAAGATCAGCTACCAAACCAAAGTCAGCCACTTGGAAAATTGGTGCTTCTGGGTCCTTGTTGATAGCAACAATAGTCTGAAATGTGTTTTTAATAAGTAAGTGGACTACCAAAAGACTGCATTCACTCCAAATCCTATCTAAAACATTCAAAATACATAGTTTTGATGGGAGATACAGGGCTAACCAGCTACCTGCAGATAAAATAGTAATTTACATATTTCTAAAATTTCTTTTTGCAATAGTTTTAGATATAAAAAATATTTTGTATACTTTCTTATTTTCTTGACTTAACAATGGGCAAGGCTATCATTACTTGTTATCAATAGCATTTCCAGCTTGGGTTGGATTGAGACGTGTAGCCTGAATTGTAGAAACTAACTGTACAGAACTGAAGTTGAAGTTTTTAAATAATATTACCAAATAATAAAACTTGCAAAAGACACCCCTTAGATCTCAGGTATGTTCTGTAAATAATAGTGACTGTAAAAAGGCCTAATATACTGTATGGCTGCACTAACTATACCTTGCTGTCCTTCATTCCTGCCAGATGTTGAATGGCTCCTGAAATTCCCACAGCAATGTAGAGGTCCTGTGAAAAAAAACAAGTACCAAATAAACCGTTACCCTACTTGTTAAGTTTAGCCTCTTACAAATATCCACAGAAAGAGGCAAAATGTTACTGCCATTGACAAACACACACAATACCCTCCAAGTAAATTCAAAAACGTTGATAGGCATTTCCCTAGGTGCAGCTCATGTATGAAAAACAACAGACATCACACAATAGTAGCATAATGTACAACAACATAGCATGCACATTAGACACAACAAAAGGGGCCAACCAATCATTCAACAGAATAATCAATAACTAAGCCGCCCTGCATCACTTCGATCCAAACAGGATAAGCCATCACTGGCTGTCAGCTTAATGCACTTCCACATTAATATTTTAGGGTTTAATATTGCTAAGCATTTCATAACAGCAGATCTTTGTAGTAGTAAAAACACTTCTCGGAATCTAATGTGTAAATGTACAATAAATGCTTGTGATCAGTGCTTCTTTAAAGCAATATATTTATGTTTCAAGTATGTTCAGAAACAGACTAGTTTCTAGAATATTACAACACTTGAATGCTGTCAAGCATTATTTGAAATACCGTGCCTGTCAGCAATGGCTGAGGCACAACACTGGCTGGCTACAATGTCAACAAATCAAACACCATG
The DNA here is from genome assembly GCA_027564795.1 of Aphredoderus sayanus. NCBI lineage: Eukaryota > Metazoa > Chordata > Actinopteri > Percopsiformes > Aphredoderidae > Aphredoderus > Aphredoderus sayanus. The sequence continues at coordinate 7,545 of JAODUG010003878.1, forward strand.
TGTGAAGAAAGATAACTAAACTTCCTAGGATTCCCTTAATTTTAGGAACATTAAATGGCAAACTAACTAGAGAACATGAGAAATAAATATGTAAATATTTGTATTGTCATTAAAAAATATGCCTAGCAATACAAGGTGTGAAAAACCAACAACAATCAAATGTAAAACTTCACAACAGAATGCAATATGCATATCAAAACATAAAATCTAAAATCTAATTTATACTGGCTGGGCTGGAAAAAGTCTCTGAGCAGATACTCACTGTAGTCTGCATTAATGGAACAGCTAAATCATTTAGGGCCCTAGAGGTGCCATTAACCACATTTCACGGGGGTCTAATGTGTGGATAATCCTGGCTGTGGTGTGCTAGATGAATCAGATGATGGGCCGTTAACCCTTTTAAAAAAGGGCTAGAGATCAATCCTTATCATGCAGAGTTCCGGGAATGCTAGCATAGATGGAGGGAAATGTAACAGGCATGATACAATGGACACTCTGGTCTAAGCAGTATAACTGGGAAACTAAGAGTACACTCTTTTACATGCTGTCTGCTGTGCCTATAATTTGATGCAGACAGCAGATCCACTTCGGGTAAGGCTTCATTTACCGGTGCTACAATCTTGCCCGTCTGTCCCACCTGCATGTCGTTGGGGACATACCCAGCATCTACTGCTGCTCGGGAAGCACCAACTGAAAGACCAATAGATTCCAATTAACTGAAAGCCTCCAAAGAAATTTAGGGTGATAGAGACTGACACACTGCCATCTTACCTGCAGCATTCATCTTGTCAGCCAGGTCATAGAGCAGCTTGAAGTTCTCTCCACTCTTCAGGCCCCTTCCTGCAAGAAATACAATCTCATATTTACTAATTCACCATCATTTAATAGTTACAAACTCTCACAAATAATGCCCAACATAACTTGGTTGCTATTCATGACAATGTGCACATTAGCCATACCTCCTGACACCACGACCTTGGCACTGGACAAGTCTGGCCGGTCATTTTTGGTCAAAGTCTGCTCCAGCCACTCAGATAGCCCAGTAGGTGAGGCTGAGGCCACTGCAGTCAACAGTGCAAAACTTAAATACAATTTAGGCTTTGCTGAAGTCAAACATTACTCAAGAGTTAATAAAACATTAAGTGCTTCGGTATTGCATAGCTGTACATGTTATTGTACCTTCCACTGATGAGGCACTGCCTCCCTCCACTGCAGCTGGCTCAAAGGAGCTCCCTCTGACAGTGAAGACCTTTACACTTTCGTTACATTTCACAGTACTGAGGGCATTCCCTAGCAAATACACACAGTTATTTACAATACAACTTGGCCAAGTTCAAAACAACACAAGTGGTCCTCCCCGTTAAACCTTTGTCTAGATCAGTGGTTCAACTTGTACTGATGGCCCCAAAAACAACTGAGAAATGTCTCAAAGCAGAGGTGGGTGGAGAGATGGACGTGCTAGCTATGGTCCACGTCCTTTTGCTGCATACATAAAAAAGTTAACTGAACAACAACAAGCCCATAATTCAAGATTGTGAAAGATATTACTTAAAAGTGAATAATCATATCATACAATATCATCAGTAAAAGAATCTCTTGGGCATCTTGTTAAAAACCACTGGTCTAGATTATTATATTATATATTCAAGTTGTCAAATGTAGATTCATTTAAATATAGTTAACACGTTTCACCCAAATTTAATAATATTTTAATGCATTCAAATACAACTGTGAAAAGCTAAAAATAAAATGTAACCATGATCCCAATAAATAAGGATGCATTTACCAGCATAGATGGTTCGGACAAATGTATCTGGGGACTTGATCTCAATGATATCTGAAATTGGAGCAACATCCAACTTTGCAGCGACTCTGGGGAGCAAGTTCTACAAAACACAAATAATAATAATATAGTAATCTCCACAACATGCATGATCTGATGATGTATCATGACACAAACTGTAATCCTGTCTGGTTGAACCATAATCCACCAAGATCTCTATGAAACAATCTACCAAGACAAACAGATGGACTATTGCGGTATATAATATGTGTGTGTACATTAAAGAACTAATAAAAAAACAGGCAAAGGTCTAAATATCTTATCTTACCTTTCCAAAGGCAGACGCACCAGCACAGATATGGGTAAAGTTGAACTGCTTCTGAGTTGCTAAAATGAGGGGTGTTAGCTCCTCTGCAGAAAAATACATCACAAAACACAGAACTGTTAAATAACGTGACTCGCTTCATTGCGCAAGAGTTATTTCACCTTTTATAATCTGGAAGCAGGCTACTAGTTGCCGTACTGATACATACCTGGCAGAGCTCCCTTGTAAGAATCATTTTGGGCCACTAAAACTTTTTTCACACCATGTACCTTACTGATTTCCTCCACAACCTGAGAATTATTACCAGAAATGAATATACATTATTAATCTAACTTGCTCTATCATCAACTAGAGCTTAAGAAAATATACTACTTAAGGTTAAGAAAATATAAGCAATGCTATAAAGTGATACACGTATGTTCCCTCTCTGTCACTGTCAGTCAAGAGAGAATACAGTCTAAAAGTATAACCTACTTTGGAGCAGTCTGTTCCAGCAACCAGACATGACACCTCTCCTCCAAGCTTATTGGCTGCACTGATGGCATTCAGTGTAATGGGCGTCAACTTGTCATTATTGTGCTCTGCCACCACCAAGGTGCTTTGAAACCTTTGAAGCAGACTAGTCTATTGGGAATAAAGTAAATATTTCAGTACATGTAAACCATAGACTTGTTTACTTCAAACCTTAAATAGGTGACTTATGCTATTAATAACGTATTTTTAAGAGTGGTAACACATTTAATGGTCAACATCAACCAAACAACAAAAAACAAGAAAAGAAAAGTTGTAAATGACCATGTCAATATTGCCAGCTAAGGGTCATGTTATCTCTGGGGCAAAATGGGTCTTATTTTTGGCAGTTGAATATTTAACCACTGCTTTAACCTCACTGAGAGCATTTTCCAAAATATCTGTGAAGGTTTTGCTGTTTGTCCTATAAATTGTATGCTTTCAGAAAGCTCAGGACTGACGAGATAGCTATGCTAGCATAACAACTACAGCTAGCATGCTGCAAACACAGAAACGCTTTAATCATATAAAATATGGACGACAGGAAACATCTGTGCGTATCTGTATATTCAACGCTATGAGCAATTTGTTCACTTACCAACTGCCTTAAATGCGTTTTGCTGAAAGCTCTCTGCATCTTCAATCCTTACTAGCAGCTGGCTCCAAGATGAGCTAAATAACGCAATATAGGCTAAAGGTTATTTGAGGTTCTCGCGAGAAAGCTACGTTGCCGCGTCTAGTCTATTCGCCTAGCTCTCTCTCTCTCTCTCTCTCTCTCTCTCTCTGTCT
>JAODUG010003879.1:0-10951 GCA_027564795.1 Aphredoderus sayanus
ATGAGCTCACACACCTGATGCAAACCCTGTGTCACACACACACACACACACACACACACACACACACACACACACACACACACACACACACACACACACACAGACATTATATTGCCTCTTAAGAATTTGACTGAGATATTAAATTGAAAAACAGAACAGATAGACTCTATATAGCATTCAGGTAATAAACACTCTATAAACTATTAACAACCTCTATACAACAGCATGTGTTTTCCGGGGAATCCTTAACTTGTACAGGGCAGGATAACCCAGCAAGAATGCTTATGTGATATATGCTAGCAGTTTTTGTTAGAATGTATTATTTATGCTTTATTTGAGACCTTGGCTGTTCCCGAAAACCACAGGTCATAAACAGGGTGCCATATAGTTATAAACCTGGGGGCAGGATGGCCTGGTGTTGGTCTCCCAGCTGGAACTAAGGTCGTGAGTTTAAGCCCCGGAGTTGGCCAATACACCTAGGCATCCTTGAGCAAGACGCCAAACCTCCCTGTAATTCTTGTAAGTTGCTTTGGATAAAATTACCTAATTGTAATTGTAAACCTTACCTCTGTGTCCAGCTGCATTGGTCTTCCAGTCGTTGGCCTTTAGGTGCACTGGCCTGGACGTCTTCACCAGCAGGTGCTGAACATCCCTCCATGTCAACAGCAGGCTGTGGACATATACGCCAGTGTTATCAAACTGCTTATAGGCAAGTCTGGCCACTCTGCATCCATCTTGGTAGTGCCTCCGAGCAGTTATTAACAAGTGTATATTGTATATGAATGTGGAGAGAGCCATAACATGCACTTTCAATGGTAACTGGGACATAAAAACAACAATCACGAGTCAAATCTGATTAAATTTGGTGACTTTGCCTCAAAATATGGTTTAAAAAGCGTAAGCTTCAGCCTAAAGCAGGTGAATGGCTCTTTTCCTCTCAACTGCCGTATTTGCCATTACAAACTTCTCCCAAAGAGTTCTATTCAGAATTCTCTAAGTTGTTTGTCACTTCTATAATGTCTGGTGTTATCTTGTAGAAGAAACACTTTGAGCAGAGTTAGCACAATTACAATCTGGATATGATTCTATCCAAAGCGACATGCAATTACTGCGATTGTAAGGACGCTTACAGGTAGGCCAACTCTGGGGCATCTGGGTATCCAGTTGCATAAGTTGTATTTCACACAATGGGACCCAACAGAGGTTAAAAACAAAAAATAAGCTAATTTTGGTTTATTCAATATTAGTGGCCAAATAAACTACTTCCCAAATGTTAAAATGTTCATTTACATTAAGCTTTGAAAGATATACAGTACAGTAAGGAAGCTTACTGTACGGTTTGTAGTTTTACTCAGACTAAACTAAACGCAACATTCATTGAATCCACTTCCCTAGCGAGGCCAAGCTAGTCCCTACGATCACACAACTCTTGTTCCCAGAAGAGCCGGAAGGCAAAGCAGGCTAAAACAGCAGATAAAAAACGGATGAGAGAGTGTAAACAGAAGCAGTGGGAGCAGAGAGGCTACTGACTTGGCCTCCAGTGCGAGAGCGATGACCCCGGCGACCATGGGAGCGGAGACGGACGTCCCGCTGTGGCTGTCTGTGCAGCGGTGCCGCAGGTCAGTGGTCACCTGCACCCAGAGCACATTCACACACGCATATTAAATGGTGGAGTCAGCGATTGATTGCAAGCTAACACGCGTTTTGTTGTTGTTGCTACTCGCGGTCCGCTAGCTAGCTGCCCGTTCTGTGTGCGTGCTGAAAATATAATGTGGTGTTTCTACACAGCCCCGGCCCTCTGGATATGGGAACACAAGCAAAGTGGTGCAGACCACACATGACAATATCCCAGCCATGGCAATTGCCTTTCCAAATTTTGGGGGGAGGGAGGCTGGCTTATCTGAGAGAGCAACATATGAAGGGAGAGGTGTTGATTTGTGTCGAGAGGTTGTTTTAATTGAGTTCAAATATCAACAAGTTTTCTTTAATGGCAGGGCCTTATTTTCACATACTGTATTTTCTGACCATAATCAATTTGAATCATTTAGTTTAACTGTCCAGGCAAACTCCACTGCCAAGACTCATGTAGTTTTCAGTGGAAGCAAACGAACCAAAAATATACAGTGTTAATAAAAATATTCCCGAGGACATTATATGAAGGTTTGAAGTGAGTTTTCCCCAGTAATCCGTATTCTTTGTTGTATGGGTCAGGCAGGAAAATACAACAATGTCCTGGAGAAAATGTACAGTGTTGGTGTAAAAAAAATCTCTAAACTAACTTATTTCATAATTAGATTGTCCCAAAAGGAAAATATTATGTATTACATTAAAGTGTTGCATTCACCCCCAACTTTTTCCCGCCAAATATGTTATTTCTGTACAGCAGAGCATATTTAAATGGCTGCTGAATTCACTGGTTCAGGGGTCGTGAGCTAAAGGAATGAGACAAGACTTATCTGGAAAATTAAATCCTGTTTATGCTGGAGCTCATAACCGCTGCTCATGAAAATACTTGACAGATGGGAGATGTATGGCAGAGAAATGCTCTCTGTGTGGTAACCTCTCGGGATTGGCGCGCCACCATACTCTGTTACACTTTGTACATATTATGGCCTGGCTTGAATAAAAGTAACCAGAGACACACAGAGATGGCTGGAGGTGGGGCAGACTAACAGGGGAATTGGGCAGAGACCAGGCAGCCCCCTTGTTTTGCCCACAAGGCCGATCTTGAGCTAAAGCACCTTTGTTTCTTCTTCTCTTCAACGTGCCTCCTCTCCTGGCTTTTCAACCCACTCCCATTCTCTCCTTTCCTCTGCACAAAGTAATGTCTTTAACTCCATTGAGAGCTTTTAAGATTTACACCAAACGTGGCTTATATTTTGCTGTCTCTTTGTGTGTTGCATGTATGATTATTTTATTTTCCACCAGGTCTCTCTTAACCAATATTCATAATTTTAATAATAATAATAATTATATTAATAATAACACACGTGCGCACACACACACACACACACACACACACATTTACACACACTTTCAAGGGGTTGCCTGCACATACATAATTCTACACAAAGTTAGACATACACTGTGAACACACACACACACACCCACACACACACATAAACCATGCCACGTCTAAGCCACAAGGGAATTCTGGACATAAGTCAAGGAGTGTACGTTTAAACCCCAGATCAGTCAACAACACCTTAAGCAGTAAAGTTCATTTGAGTGAGTTTTTTATATAGCCAGTGCCTTCATGTGTGTGTACCTGTATTAGAAGAGCACATCTATTTTGGGGTTTATTTGAACTGAATATATATGTCACACTAAGCGCACCAGTATCTCAAACCAAAACAAACCTGGCCACACACACACACACACACACACACGCGCACACATACACACACAAACAAACACATAGGGGGACTGTAATGTCATTCTCTGCTATTACTACACTATATCTTCACAAAGAAAGCCTCTATATTATCACTGTAAATATTGTATAATATCGTATATAGAGCATCTTTTAATGTAAAAGCCAGAGCAATAAAGCACCTTTTAATGTAAAAGCCAGAGCAATAGAGCACCTTTTTACGTGAAAAAGCGAGATCGATATTTCCGGCACTTACAATCTTGCGGTCGTAGAATTCCCCACTGCTGTAGGTGGTGGCCAGGGTGGAGCTGCACACCTCCAGGTACCATGGCTTGTTGCCGTTCTCCGTGGCGCTGGAGACGGAGATGGTGTAGATGCTGTTGGTGTAGCCGTCGCAGGAGCAGTGGTCCCCATGCTCTCCGCCGTTCCCCGACGCCCAGACAAAGATGGAGCCCAGGCCTTTGCGGCCCTGTGGCGCAGGGCAGCGTGACGGCAAGGGGGGGTAGTTTTACAGATGAAAATGGAAAATCCATTATATAAATATCAACAGATCCATTAGCTATGTTTCAGCCGGAAAGCATTTCTTCATAAAAGGAAGAGAAGGCATTTTGGTGTTGGCCTTCAAACACAAACAGATAATTAGCCCTGCGGCGAATAGCGGTGTGACACAGGGGAACAATGTGGAGCCTAAAGCTTTCCTCCAAACTCAAAAGTGAATCCATAGAAGCATCGTCTGACTTATAAAATAACTTTTTCAGTTTTTATTATTTTACTGTTATTATTCCGACATACACAAAAAGAAGGCAGAAACAATTTCCCTCATGCTATTTATGAAGACGAAACCTATCATCTGTACAAGCGCATATGTGTTTTCCTTTGGGGTTTATTGTTGTTCATATAATTTGTGTTTATTGTATTTGATATATACTGTGCATATTTTTGATTTTGTTTTGGCCAGTGAACAAAGTGGATGGTAGGTATAGCCTGTGCCCACTGACTGCCATTCCCTGCAATAATGTAGAAAACTATAGGTCGGGAAGAGCCCGGGGTTTTGAACCTTTTTAATGCCCTGCTCAAAGGCCTGCTTTGCCAGGGGCCCGGGGCCATCCACCGTCTTCCCGTCGTCTTTGGGTCCCCAGCTGGCGCTGTAGATGTCGATGTAGGCCGGCCGGATGCTGAGGGACTTGGCCTCGACCACGTCCGTCACGTCCCCGTCCAGCATACGGATGCCTGCATGGGGGGACAAAAAGTTGTTAGCACAACGTCCTTCTGCTTTAGCACAGTAAAGAAGAAATCTGACCTAAATAACCGGACATGGAAAAGTGGATCAATATGAGTTTCTGCCACTAGAGGTCACACTAAGCGCCTCACCAGCATCGCAACAAATCACAACCAAATCAGAAACAAAACAAATGCTCGGTGGACCAGTAAACGTGCACACACGCACCAACATGCATGCTCAGCTAAGATATGTAAACCAAGAACAGTGGAGCTCGGATTACAACACACACACACACACACACAGAGGGGAGTGTGATGTCATTATCTGCTCAGGATGCCATTACTCCACTATATCTTTAAATTGAAAATTGTTGTTTGCTACTATGTTTAAAATATAGAGTACCTTTTATATACGCAAACCATTTCTATACCAGTATGTGCCCAGTGTGTTATATAGACATTGTCTGTTACTAAAGAAATATACCGTGCTGTGCAGCATTGTGCATATACAGTATGTTTGTTCACACTGAAGGGCATCATAGTAAGTTAAACTGTTTGTGTCCTGAATTGCTCTTTTGACCCGTATAAACTAAAAATCAGTTAGACGAGGGAAAACATTTAAGGTTCTTGGGCATTGACCAAGAGTGTAAGCCTATTTTTCAGTTAACAGTGAAAAAAACATTTTCTTAAACAATTAGCTTGTGTAAATGTCTTCCTAGACAAGCAGCTGATCAATGGACCTCTCTGTAAGACCTAACTCCTAAACAACCTTCATTTCAGAGGAGTTCAAAAAGAAAGCAAACATATTTTCACATGGCCATGCCTGTAAGGCAATTGGGTCATGTGTATGCATAGCTAATTATATGGCACAACAGAGGTGTGGAGCAGAGATCATCTCAAATGAAGCCTGTTGAGATTTGGTAAAAACAAACATTAGCATACATCTTAAAGTATAAAGAAATTACAAAAAATTAATTACCTGATTATGATGTTATTTAATTTTGCTAGATAACATCAATAAAAAGTCCTCAATATGGATATTATTGTCTAATTTTGTATGTGGAAAACCAACATTTAAAAAAAGACTATGTTATTGTAACTTGATATTCTGCTGTGGCTTGGTGGGTCAACAATATTCCATAGATGACAGGTATTCTAACTCCCTGGGCAGCAAGGCACAACAGTTGGACCATGTTTTATTACACCTGTGGATAAAATACAATTTTACAGATGAAATGGAAAATTTATTATATAAATATCTCCAAATCCATCAGCTTTCCCAGCCGGAAAGCATTTCTTCATGAAAGGAAGAGAAAGCATTTTGGTGTTGGCCTTCAAACACAAACACATAATTAACATGCTGCCCTGCATCTACAAAACAAAAGCAAAACATATCAGTGCTCAAAAGCACCTTATATTCAATGATGTCCCTTGTAGCCATGTAGAATTTGAGAAGAATAAGGGAAGTCACTGTGGGCAGAGCTGAGAGGAATAGTCACACACAAAATGGCAGCTATATTCCCAAACCGACACCTTGTCTCATTAGGAGAACTTCCACACAAAGAGAATGCATAAACAATTTCCCTCATGCTATTTATGAATACGAAACTTGCACAAGCCAATAAGCCTAGCGGAATTGAGCCAAATCAAAAATGGAGAATTAATGAGAACTCATGGATTTGCACACGGGTAGGTAATTACTGAGTGAGATTAATGGGCATTGGGTGGCATCGCGTTTAATGACTTTACTGAATGTAAGACATTCGGCTGAAATTATGTAACAAGCAGGTTCTTTGCCATGCATTATATATTAGACTATGGATGATTTTAAACAATTACAGCACAACAAATCTCTAATAAGTGTGCCTCACTATAGCAACCCAAAAGTAATTGTTTGTGGGGGTTTGTGAATTAACATTTTTATAAGAAATCTGTATCAACCCTCCCGCTGTCCTATGGGTCAAAATGACCCATAGGACAGCAGGGACATATGACATTCGGCGGTTTGCTCCACTCTGCTGGTAGTCTGCTGAAATGCCTTAGGACAGCGGGAGGGATAAAAAGTGATTGTAAGCTAATACACTATTTGTCAAAGTCATTGAGTATCTCCTCACAGTCCGCTAGATGTTTGTTTTGTGTGAGCGGCCTGGCTCTGTAAACGGGAACACAAACAAAGTGGTGCAGACCGCACCACACAGCATTATCCCAGCCTTGGCCATATTTGGGGGAGGGTGGAGCTTCTATGGCATTGAAGGAAGAGGTGTTGTTATTTTGATCGAGTTCAAATATCAGTAACAATCTTTCTCCAGCATAGCTGACTCCGCCTTTAATTGAATTAACACTACAGTACAAAAGGTGTATTAAATAAAGTCTCCATTTAACCCTTAATTATCTATACTTACCACCAGAAGACGCCATCTGATTGTGTATGATTTTATGTGCTTTTTAATTGACATTGCTGCATTATTTATTTATGTATTTGTTTGCTTTTTCGTGCCTTTTAACACTGCCTTTTAACACTCATGTTGCTGATGTCTGTGTAAACTGTAGAATTAGGTTTAGCGCCCTCTATCTGCCACAAAGAGCTAGTGATTTGGGTAATTTTGACCCGGAGGACATCATGACGGTTAAACTCTCAACATTTGACCGGGTGGAGGCCCCTGAGTATTTAACGTCTTGTAGGTGAATGAATGCCCATACGCTTTCCGGTCACAAGCTTGGCACTCTGAGCGAGGCAAACGTCTTTCCACTACACAAAGCAGCACAGCCCAAGGTTAATCCTGTGCACACATGCGGAATAATGCTGGCTCCTGGGAATAGAGAGGGGAGGAGCAAGCTGGGTGTTTGCAGATAGAGAGGGAGAGAGGGTTAGAGAGGGAGAGAGTGAGAGAGGGAGAGTGTGAAGAGAGAGGGAGAGAGAAAGAGAGAGAGAGAGGAACCCACCTCCGATGCGTGCGTTGAAGGCAATTCCAACCATGCAGTGGGAGTTATTGGCCCCAGCTGCCACTTCACCTGCACAGCGAGTTCCGTGTCTGCAGGACAACAGAGAGAGAGAGAGGAGAGTGACCACGCCTCCCTGCGCTCCTGTGCCTGAAATGCGCGGTGGCCATTGCAGGTTTCTAACACACCACCAGCAGATGGCGCCAACCGCGACACGTCATATGTCCGTGTAGTGGTTGGCTCCTTCTGCTGGCACAAAAAGGTAGTGCACTGGGTGATTTTGACCCGTAGGACAGCGGGATACTTTAAAGGGACACTCCTCAACTTGTGTCTGGAACGGTTTTGGTTTGAGGCTCATGACAGCACATCCCCCTCGCACAACAGATAGTGCTATGGTACCCATCTCTACTCCTCCTCTCTACAGAGCTCCCCTGCTCACAGTCTGCTCTACCCCACTGACTATCGAGGTGCACAATTGGCTTTCAAACGTCTTAAGCACCTCTAGCAAACACATCCTGCTGAAGAGCCATCCAATATTTGCATATGGTGCAGTCAATGCCACCTGTGGAGAAAGCTAAAGGTCAAGTTCTATTCAGAGACTTCAGTGACGGAGGGAATCATTATTCTGAAGGAGAAACGCTCTCTCTTTGCGCACCCTGTTTATCAAAGAAAAGCTAACACACCAGTGAGGAGACGTAATCCCCCAAGGGGCCTACAGATATTAGCTGAGAAAAAAATAAATAAATCAAAAAGTTGCCTGAAAAATGTATTGCTTTGTTCCTGACAACGAAGGCCAACGTTGCTATGACTCCTTACGTGACCGCCACCTAAGAAGGTGAGGGGAAACACCTGCAGACAGCATACTGACACAGCAGAGGAGGTGGAGGAGGTGGACTACTTGAGAGGTGAACCCCTAGAAGGGGGGGGACTGGGGAGGAGGGGACTAGGGGGTGGGGGGACTGGGGGGGGGGGGACTAGGGGGTGAGGGGACTGGGGGGGGGGGGCTAGGGGGTGAGGGGACTGGGGGTGAGGGGACTGGGGGGGCTACAAAGCCTGCGGTTCCTCTCTCAGCTCCAGCGGGGAGGAGAGCAGCGTGCCAACACACACCTGCTGAGCAGCTGGCCGGCCCATTTTAAAGCGGTGGAGCAGAATACCAAACATGGCAGGCCACTGCGGCCCATTAGGCCCCCTCGCTAATGAATGGCGCTCCAGGCCAGACGGAGCCCTGAATACTAACAGCCACTAATCCCACCCCGGGCCAGGTGTGCAGAGGCGGCCATTTTTTAAATTTATTTATTTTCTCCTTGCTCCCAATTATGGCTTCTGGAACAATTATCCGCCACGCTCAGGCAGATTTAAAGCCACAAGTTGCGAGAAGTAAATGCTAATTGCCACTGATTGCCCCGCCAAGGCAAAACAACCCCAGAGGAGAAGAGATGGATTAGGGCTGGGAGTGTCCTATAGTGAAAATAGTCTACAGGCACATGATCTACAGGAAAGGTAATGCCAGTAAATTTAATAAAGACTTGGCTTAGGTGGCTTTAGTAGGAATGTGGCTCTTATAAGAGCGGTCTGTCAGAGACATTGAATAATGTAATGTAGTACAGTTCATCGTACAGTAGGTGAACGACACTATACGTGCTTGCCCTGGGGTGGCACAGTCATTCATCATGGTGTCCAGGTGTGGGAGGGGCTTGGTCGCGTTCTTTGGACTGGACCACATTGTTATACAGCGAGTTTCCAACTTTCTGGCAACTCAAAGTGCTTTACGTGATTGCCAAACATTCACCCATTCACACATACATTCACATACCGGTAGTGTTGTCAGCCATGCAAGGAGCCACCTGACCACCGGGAGCAGTTAAGGTAAAAGGGCAGGCGTTTAAAAAAAACAACTTTGTAGGTGATTCTATCTGTAGGAACCACCATTGTTGTTTTCGAGTCGCTTTCACTGTGGTGGTAAACCACGCCCGTAGCTACCAGTACGATGCTGATTGGTCACACGTTGGATAGACCTGACAGAATAGAAAGGATTGCTTTCTTCTCCAGACTGACTCTAGCAGCGAAGTCAACCTGAAGCTCGCGAGATCACGATGGTCTCATGAAACTAAAACATACCGTACCATGCTGTGGTTCACAAGCGTCTCTACCCGTGACATCCCCTACAAACCTCCAACCTACTTCTTTTAATATCATAACTTAAAGCATAAAATAATACTACATAGTCAAAATATACATTAAAGAACTACGGACAGTGTTAAAAATGTATACATACATATTTTATTAAAGATAATAAAAGTAGATTAGCAAACATTAATTTAATTAAGATCGTTTTTCCTTCTTCTTATGAGTTCCCCCCACCCCCAGAAGCCTCTAGCTTTAACCCACAGTCCACACTAGCACAGATAAAGGGACCCACTGTTTTACACCACTAAAAACAGAGCTTTCAAAAACCTCAGTCCAAAGTGGATAAATGCCTTTGGAAATGATCATCAGAAGAAATTGATTTTCAGAAAAGCCACATATATGAGATTTATATTTACAGAATTTAGCAGTTTTGACGTAAGATTAGTCACATGATTTAGTTTTGTCATTTTGAAAACGGCCCCATATAGTGCTATATAGTATCTGTGCTATAGTGTGGACACAGCCTGAGATACTCGAAGACACTAACTTAAATCATGAGGATGACACAATTACAGGGCTAGAATATAGTATATATTTTTACTCACATGTTTTCATTACTGTAGTCATAGCGCGGTGTAGGGTCATGGTCATTTCCATTGACATCGTAGCTTGCCAGTTGGTCCTAAACACACAACATTAGAGGCTGTGAGAGATGGTCAACAGAGACAATGCTAGAAAACAAGAGAGAGAGAGAGGCTGAGACAGAGAATAAACCACATTGCTTATATTAGAGAGAAGATCTATATTATCTTCCCTTTGATTTTCTTGTCTGACATGTCAAAAGAAAAAGTGATAAATCAGACACCACACTGCTCAGGATGGTTAAACCAGCACATATCATATTTGTCACACGTCAAAAACCTATTACAATAATTACTGTCATGTCATAGTGGACCCTTTGGACGATTATTCATTCAGAAATGGGGTCATACTATCAAATAATATCACTTCCAGTTCTGTTGCGTTCTGTTCTACCAGTGCCAGTATAAACAGAGCTGGTGTAAGAGGGGGCAGGATACCCTCGTGGTCTGGGTGTTGGTCTACACCAAGAAGGTTGTGGGTTCAAGTCCCAAAGTCTGTCCCAAAAGTCTAACCTGCAAATAAGTAACTGTACTCATTGCAAGTTGCTTTGGATAAAAGCATCTGCTAAATAATCTAACTATAATGGCACCGCTACTGTAAATGAAATGGACCTATAAGATACATCTTGGTTTTCTATATATATATATA
>JAODUG010003880.1:0-10951 GCA_027564795.1 Aphredoderus sayanus
TATATATATATGCAAATACTGAGCGATGCGACACAGGGACGGCAGCATGGCACACGTTGCTGAGACAACTGAGCCAACCACTGATATTCGGAGAGAGACTTGTTTGTCTTTTCAGTGTTGTGTTCAGTGTATATTTTTATTTGCTGTATGTTATTGTATTATTGCACTTTATGTTATTTGTTAATATATAATTTTTTCACATATTGTTTTGCCAATGTTCTTTTGATGTTCCTAAATAAACAAAACAACAACAAAACAAACATCTGGTTGTGTACTGACAATGCAGTCAGTAGACTTAAAGAGATGGGAAAGTGGTTTTAAAAAGCAGAAATATTCCCAATATATTGCGGAGGGGTGTATTTAATTGACATATACCAAATATCTAATAATAAAAAATTAACCATAACTATGATAAGTGTGTTAACAATATGACATAAAACACTACATAGGAAGTGCTCAGGGCTGAATGGCCGTGGTCTTATCTTCCCCCCATACTCCCTCCCCATTAAGCGCTAAGGTGTACATTGTAAGGCTCACTCTCTAGCTTGCTGCAAATGGCACATCCATCTGCAGCATAGAACTCTATATATTAACAGGTGCGATCAGGGTTTTATACTGTCGGAATCCTCGCAGCAATATATCTCTAACGTCCAACGTCAAGGAATTAAGAGAAAAGAACTATCTAAGAATACTTTTTGAATAAGGGATTCTGAGAAAAACAACTACTATATGAAACGATGCAAATCGTGTAATGACTTCTCAAAAATACAGTAACAACAACTTTCTAAATGCAAAGCCGTTGTCAGACTCAAAGCAAAGAAGCCATTTCAGCGTGACTGGATGGCTTTATAGTCTTAAAAAGCTGCAGCACCGTGACGTAGAGCGGCTGCATTTTAACTCCTCCCAGAAAATCAGCAAACAAATAACGATTTAAGCTAATATTTCTCAATTCCATTGGAATATGATTTTCATAGTTTATTGAGGTTTATATTAAACCAGTATAACCTTTAATGACTGCTCTTTAAAAGAGGGCCCGTAACAGAGTGTATGAACACACTGCCCCCGATAATGTCTGTGCAAGGCACTGGGTGCTTTAACCTATCACAAAACACAACAGTCACACAGCACATGCACACACCTCTGCTGCGCACGCAGTGCAAACTGTTTTTGTGCAACTCTGTGCAGGGATTAGCCTTTGCTGTCCAACATCGCATGACAGATAGTCAATAGGCCCAACTGGGTTCTCCTGTAAGGCTTTTCCACCCTACGGACCTCTTCCACTAGCCTTGGGAAACTAGATTTCTCAAGCTCCGATTTAATTAGTATCAGTGGAATCCATCAAATCAAAAGCGCTGTCAACAAGGTAGAAAACAATCAGCGGTCAGCTGAAGTTTCTGAAGAGATCTATTATAGGCTACTGTATGTCTGAATGTTTGCTGATGTTGAAGGTATAGTAGGCTAAGCTATTGTTAGCTAATACAGTTTTTGTCAAATTCACCAAATATGTCTGCTAACGTACCGTTTTCTGTCCATGCTGAAAAGAAATAACCTGAAAATATGTTTTCACTCTTCTTCTAACTGTCTTCAGCAATAGTTGAACTGGCTCCGCTGGTTAATAGGTTCGTCTGCCAACTTTCAATTATTTTTTTTAAAGCATCTGCCCTTTTAAAACAGTTTCAATGGACGGTTCCCCAGATGGTTGTGTGCATAGAACTATATATAATATATACAAGCAATGGAGGCGTAATGTATTAAGATTCAGTTAATCTACTGTACATCACATTCTCTCAAAAAAATATCAAACCGAACATCAATATATACTGAAGAAATCACTTAAAATGTTAATTAACAAGTTTGTTGCGTTGAAATGTATGAGAGCTTTCTCTGCACTGTTTCACACTAATTAATAGTCTAATAAGATAAGTTAGCTGATGATGATGCCTGTATCACCTCAACACACCCAAACATGCCCCCCCACACACACACACTCAAATGTCAGTTATGTTATCAACTCATGTCCACAGAAGCAAAGTATGCGTGTTTGTGTGCGCATGTGCGATTTTTGATATCTGTGAATCTACAGGAGTCAGAAATGGACAATACATTTTCTTTCTTTATTTTTGATCATTGGTTTTCTGATTAATACATTACATCTGTATCAGAAGTTCAGGATTTTTTATCAGGTTTTAAACAAACCTGCAGTCCTAGCTGCAATATGAAGGTAACATAATTTCTATTCCAGTTTGAGATTTCACAGGGATCTGCTTTAGTCTCCAATAGTAAAACCTGAAAAACAAACACGTTGTGATGAATATAAGCTCTACATTGGCCATGGGTGGGTGGATGGATTGGGCAGATATGAAATAACTGAAGATAAAAAAAATATCAAATTAAATCACCCATGCTTTTATCAGTTAAGATGTTAACTGATAAGACTACATTATTTTCATTGAGCACTACTCAACATAGCCATATTGTGGCCTATGCACATATTTATGATCTAAGAAGCCATCCCAAACTCACTTAGAATGTCCTTTCATATAGTTTCATATATATACCTTTCATATATATCTGGTGTCCCTTTCATTTAACAATCCTGTCCTCTTTTGAAATCAGATATCCCTTTCTCCCTCTCCCACTGCACGATTCCCACTGCTTGATTGATTATGTGTTTAATCTGCCCTCACTCCCACCAGTTTTACTTCACACATTTGAGCAGAAATAATTCCTCTCTGCAATGAGATGATGAGAGAAGTAATTGTGTATTTGTAGCTTTTATAATATGGTTCTGTCAAAGTACTTAATAACTTGTGTAGTGATTGAGTTAGGAATTGTAATCTGTAGTTCATTCAAATTGATAAAAGTTATATTTGTGTTATGTGGCCCAGAATAAAAAGTCATAGCTTTGTACTGTAGCTCTTCTTTCATGGAGAATTTCTCAAAATAGGATCACTGCTATCTGCTCAATCCCGTGAGAAGCTATGGACATGGTGCGTCACTTCCACTCTGGGCACCTGTGTGTGTCCGTGGTGTTTATGTAAAGAAGAAACTTGCATGAGTGAGTGAGAGAGAAACCGAGAGAGATACCTACAGTATATAGAGTACGGTGTCTCCTCAAGTCTCGGAGATGCACTGCCAGCACGGAAGGCATGGAGAGCAAGACAAACAGGTCTCAGGTGTCTGATAAAAATGAAAATGGAGGGCTGACATTATGTATGAGAGAGGGAGAGAGAGCGATAGAAAGAGATGGTGAGAGAGATCTCACTAGGTATATGTTTTAAGATGGCAGCGCAACGGACATGGCTATGTGTGTGTGTCTGTGCATGTGCATATAAAGTGTGTGACTGTGCGGCAGAAGCTTGCAGCAGGATGTCGATGAGACATCTACTCAGCAGAGATTGACGTGGTTTTGGGGGTGGGGGGGGGGGGCACGGGTGCCAGTGGCAGCACTGCTGAGCTCAGCCAGTTGTGTCACATTTAGACTCATTATACTGGATCCTGACGGGCCAATGAGGAGGAGGTCAGTTGGCATTCTGTACAACAACGAAGTGACATTCCCGTTGGGGGGAAATCCAGGGAGGAAGAGGGCGGAGGAAGCTGTCTTCCTGCAGCGTGAGTTAACAGATGGGGTCAGGACAATTTCGCTCACTTTTCAATATGGCTCTGTAATTAACGAGCCGGCTATATATATATATATAGCAACTCCAATGCAGTTTTAATGTGTGTTTTTCTTTTGTATGCGGTTCCTTTTGCATTCGTTTAATGCAAATATACAGTTGTGCGTGAACTGGTTTTTTTATGCTGCTGTCATGTGGATGCAATGATGCACTCAGTGGCTTTTCCCACATTCACCTAGCAATGATGAACATGTCATTAGACAATGCTTAGGCAATGTTTAGACAGACAATGTTTAGACAAATGCTTTTTTTCTAGTTGTGGGTTGAACAAACAAACTAATTACTGTACCTAATACTAACAGTTTTATTTCTATCCCAAAATAATTACTGTATGCAGAATAATTGGTCTCTGGTTTGAAGCAGGCCCTCAGTCAGCATAACCTTATAGCAAACTGACTAACTTTTGTTCCTGCATGTAAAATACAACTTGTATTTTAATGAGGAAAGGGACAGCAACAGCATGATAATGTAATGTTTGGTTTCTCTGATTAGCCAGACAAAAATGTGGTTTGTGAATTTTAGTGTAATGTATTGGTATTAACAGAATCTCTCCTGTGTGTAATCTGTCCAAATGTTGTATTGTTGCATTAAATGTTGCTTTTGTTTAATATTTACTTTTTACATATTTATCTTTATAGTGTTTATTATTCTCTAGTTTTTCTAACCATAATAAAGACCATATTTTATATAAACGCCTCCTTTAAGCATCAAATATTATACCATTAATCACTGACAGAACAGAACCCTTGCAGAATGTTGAGTGTGCGAACAGACCCCCTGGAGACATTCTAGAACATTCTGGAGAAGTCAGCGTGGTTGAGCTGCTATAACATTCAGTCACTATATATTCACTGGTTATATACTCTTATACAGTACACAACAGAAGCATACACGTGGCAGCAGACCCATGAAATATCAATCATGTATTCAGTTGAATAACCTTCAGTTCAAGCTGTCTTCAAAACAATTCACAGGAGACAGGAGTGACTATCTGAACAATCCAGTAATCCAGCAAGAGAGTATTATATTGGCACTTCATGTGGAAGTGTTCCTGTTGTGAGATTTGATTTGTAATTACCCTTTGAACAATTAGATATCCATTACTAGTCATGCATAAGACTGCCATCATAACAGTGAAGTTCAAACTACTGTGATTTTCAGTTATCATAAGGCAGAAATATAACAAATAAATAATAAAATGGCTGAAGGTTGTGGAAAAAACAGAGTAAGAATTATTCCTGCCGTTTTCTATGGTTATAGTGCTGATCTGTTTTGTGCAAATATTTATTTGTACAAGTCATTCCTTTGTAAATGGTTTTGAAGTCAGTGTATTTATTTAAAAGAATGTGACATACACACACCTACCGTTTGTTTAAACATATGTAGAGTATTAGGTTATTATTTTAGGGTTTATTAGCCATTACAGTGACATGTCAATCTACTTATAAGTGCATTGCAGATTGCAGACTAGGACTGTGCTAATGTACATTATTATTGAAGGTAATTGAATATGTGTTTTGTTTAATAGTTAGAACCGTTAATATTAGAAGAGGCATTTGGCTGGATAAATATTCGACTGAGCACAATAAAACATCACCAGTACAATGAAGACAATTGACTGTATAAAGCCGAATCTGTGATAACATTTTCTCTGTTCAAAGGTCTCTGGCGGTCGCAGCCTGCAAGATATAGAATTTATCATTAAAACTGTCACTAAGTCGCCAACAATGGGTGGGTCATTTCACCCACCAATTTATGCCCAAGATCTTGTCAGATGCCAGTAAAGTGATCTCTATGGGTGCCACACAGAAAAACACTTTCTCAGTTGACAGCAGTAAAGGGTCAACAAACAAGGAAATCCATGATCAAATGCAAAACTGGCTATATAGCCTATCCTTCTGCAGGCACTTATTTACTGTAAGGACTGTGCGCACAGACTCTCTAAAGAGGTGTACATTAAAAACACTGGCAAGAAGATTTACAATGTCACATACACCGTCATAAAACATCAGGGAAGTTACAGCTGCCCATGGTCAAATGGGGCGGTGGGGGGTAGGGACGTTCATGCTAGCCCCTTCAACGTCACTGTCCCTTAAAATGAACACTTCCATCCATTCTAACTCACAATGCAGACTCTGTTTCGTGAACTAATGAGGTCTGTTTCATTTAGGTAACACTATGTGCTTTCCATTTGCTTTGACAAAAGTTCACTTGATCAAAGGACTCATATTACTTGTACTTGTGTTATCTGGTCCCCATTTTCTGTATGATATGATTTTTGAAGGTTTGACATAATGCTGTATTTGTCCATTTTCTCTGAGCTGTTGCCATGTTTACAAGCCTTTAAGCTCAAATGTGCAGAGGTGCAGTCTAATTCACCGGTAGATGGATTATTCTTTATTTGCTTACTCCACACAGGAAGCCAAGCAATGGTCGCTCCATTACAGAGCTTGGTCCACTGATCGATATGATGCATAAATAATTCGAAAAGCATTCTGAATTAAGCACGGGTTCTGGCTGTTTAGTCAATGGTTGAGATATTTTTATATTTCCCATAGTCCTCTACAAAAGTACAACTTTTTATTCTCTCTTTGGTCCTCAGCCATATGGTTTCAGCACTCTACCGAATGCCCTTTCAGTCATTATAATAGAGCATGTGTTAATTGGAGAAACCAGGCTCAACTATATCCAGGATGGTCTAATCAATAGCACACACCTTCTGAGAGCTGAAAAAGCCCAATGTAACAAAACTACCAGAAGTAATCTTCTTGTATATGTGTAAACACCATGAAATTACAGAGAAATGTGCGGTAATATAGTCACTTTAGATGACTATAGAGAATGAAGTTCAGAAGTCCGAGACCACAACTAATATTTCTCTCTTTTCATTATTTGATAAACATTGAGAATTATTTCAGTATCTTAATTGTGTGTCTGTCTAGTTGTATAAGTTCAAGATCAAGATCAATGGTTGAACTACTTATGAAGCACTGAGTGATTCATAGAATCCATTATGGAACTCGCGGAGGCTGATAATTAGAACAAACTGTACAGTATATGCAAGTTTTATCATTTTGTGCTAATAATAGTTTAGTAATAATACTCAATAATACAAAAACAAAATTCTGGTATGGCTGTTTTTCTCTTTCAAACAGAAAATCATACGATGTGATGCAATATAGTACATGAATGCATGCACACAAACTGTGGAAAGCATACAATGTCTCTCTCTCATTCTTTCTCTCCTTTTCTCTCTTTCTTGCAAACATCATAACATAGAAAAATGCAGTATGGTTTGGCATTGCAACCAGGCTTCACGCTGTAATAGCTTCAAGCCGAATAAATCTTACTTGGGTGGCAGTTGTCACACTGCTGGGGGGGGAGGGGGTGGGGACACTAGCTGAAGGACCGGAGGCAAAAGCAACAGGACAAGGAATGTAGCATCAGAGGGTACCAGAGGAAGAGAAACTGAAAAAGAATGAGGATTTCATGCTCAGTGGAACCACAAAAGAGATAGGATAAATGGATGGAAATCAAACTAAAGAGTCTGGAGACAAATGAATGGTAGTTAGAAGATGGTTGCATTTGTAAGATGTTATGCTAATTAATATTGCAGAATGATGAAAAGAGGAGATGAAAAGAGCCTTTTATTTTCCCAGAAAGATTTAAGACATCAAGAGAACAACTATGTGTTCTGCTTCCTCTGTAGAGCAGTATTTTTTAATGTAATGATTTAAGACATCTATGTCGGAAAATCCTTTACAGAAGAACATAAGTCAGCTCCTATACACATCAAGACCTCTCCATTTCATTAACCCCCTCCCTCCTGATTGTAGTCATGTCAACATCACAAGGTATTACATCTGGCAAAGACGCAGCACCTGTAAACAAAGTTCTATGCAAGTCCCCAAGGTGCAATTACAGAAGGGACAGGCACATTAATAAAAGTACAGCCATTATCATTGAAACTCAAAGTGAAGTGACAATCAAAAAACAGGCATTCTCGGAAGAATTTCATTTCAGACATTTAATAACTCAAATTACAGGTTAGGGTTGCTATACATATTTAAGATGAAGACAGAAGTCAATTTCCAACTGCACCAGTTTAGAAGAATGGGGACTAACAAGGACTGATTGATAATTAACTTTAATCTCAAATTCTTTTTAACATCTCACTCCCTACTACTGTCTTATTATGCTTGAATATACTGGTTGCAGGCACCTATGCACAGATAAATACTTTGATAGACTACTAGTCAGTGAGCATTATTTTTGAATCAGTTCCCCTTACCTTAAAACTAAGTGCATGCTGAATGAGAGGTTTTAAACAGGGCAACAGTGGCACAGTGTGTAGAGCAGCAAAAAAGTATTTCAACCCTAGCTACTAGGGTTGGGGTTAACCCTAAACCTAACACCCTAAACCTGGGGTTGGTGTTAGAGCTAGGGTTGGGGTTAACTCTAACACTGGGTTTGGGGTTGGGGCTGCGGTTGCGGTTAAACATAACCCTTACACTGGAATAGGGTTGGTGTTGGGGTTGGGGTTAACCCTAACCCTAACACTGGGGTTGGGATTGGGGTTAACCATAACACTAGAGCTGGGGTTAGGGTTGGGGCTTTGGTTGGGGTTAACCTTAAAACTAACACTGGAGTTTGGGTTAAACCTAACCCTAACACTGGAGTTTGGGTTGGGGCTGGGGTTGGGGTTAACCCTAACCCTAACACTGGGGTTTGGGTTGGGGTTAACCCTAACACTGGAGATGGGGTTAGGGTTAACCCTAACCCTAACACTGGAGTTGGGGTTGGGGTAACTCTAACCCTAACACGGGTTGGGGTTAACCCTAACCGTAACACTGGGGTTGGGGCTGGGATTGGGGTTAACCCTAACCGTAACACTGGAGTTGGGGTTGGCGTAACCCTAACCTTAACACTGGGATTGAGGTTAACCCTAACCGTAAGACTGGGGTTTGGGTTTGGGTTAACCCTAACACTGGAAATGGGGTTGGGGTTAACCCTAACCGTAACACTGGGGTTTGGGTTTGGGTTAACAGGGCGGATGGTGACATTTTTTATACTTTTATTCTTTCATATACTGTATATTCAGATTTCGTTTGTGGATCGGGTCGCGGACATTTTGTTGAAAGCGTAGGTCAGGACTGGTAGTATTTAACCCTCCTGTTGTCTTAGAGTTAGGGTTATGATTAGAGAACAGGACCACGAGGCTGCCTTCATTTTGACCCAATGACAAGAGGAGGTTTAAGAAAATGTAGCTGTAAGTGTTTACTATGTGGCAGAATAAAATGGCAGCCAGGCTGTCAGTTGACACTCCTACTATAAACATATTAAATACTGTTTTAAACTGTAGTATAAAACAGTAGCATACTGTTTTGCTCTTGGTTCAAAAATATATCCCAGAATGCAATGTTCTTTATGGTAAAATGCTTTATTCAAGGGAAACGGTACTATCACAAATTGGTCGTATTTTTTCAGCAATTCGTTACAGTACAAGGATAACTTTTGGTTTTTTTGTTTCAAAAGTAAACACGTTTTCTAATCTAAAGAAGAAAAAAAAGAGAATAAAGCCTTTTTCAAGCACTTGAAATGCAATGGCTTATTTGAACTGTGTAATCCCCTCTCTGGGCATCTCTGAATCTGTGATATATACAGTATAGTGTGTGTGTGTGTGTGTGTGTGTGTGTGTGTGTGTGTATGTTTGTGCGTGTGTGTATATATATATATATATATATATCTTTTTTTTTTTTTACACCTGCAATGATTGTGTTATTAACTGCCTGTGCAGTGGACCATAGCTTTCATCCTTCTTGCTAGAGCAGACACTTGTCAACACAGAGAGCTTTTCAATTGATCTACCCACAAACAGATTTCATTCAAACGTCATTGCAACCAAGCATGTATCCATATACTGTAATCTTCTTAATATTTTCTGAACGTTTGAAAGCTACAAACGGTGGTTATTGAATGACAATACACTGACACAATGCTTATTTTTGTTATTTAAAGGAAGGCAGCACATAAAACAACACAAATGTACATGAAACAACACTTCTGTGTAGGTATTTTTGTTTAGCAAAGTTAATATCTTCAGGACTGCTATGGCAAAGTTGCATTGCTTGCGTACTGTAAACCCAGAAATCTGGGGTATATTTCTCTCCCTTGTTTTCATTTCCTGCACATGATTAAAAGTGGTTTTGTGCCTTTACTCTTTGAGTGTTTCCTGAGGGTTTTTATGTGTCAGCGATCCACATACAGTGCTTATTTTCAGTCTTTTTGATAACATTCTACTGTAACTAGACAGGAAGAAACTGAATTCTGCAAATGAGAAGGATGTCACTATTTCCTCCAAACAAAATAATTTACAATTACAGGGCTATTGATTTTGAAGCCGATAAATCTTTGCCATTGGTGCTTGAAGAATCCATTAAATCCCATTTTAATGGAAGGGACTTAGACACACTGGCACCGTTTGTCAGCCCATACCAAGGATATGACAGTGAATCTCATCTCGTTGAGGCCACAAAAAAAAATGCATATGGGGACATCTACTGTATACAGTCATTGGCTATAGGTTGTGATGGTCTTACTCATTAACACCCCATAGGATCCCTGGGACAGAACTGAGCAATGATATGTGATGTAAGTAAAAAAGATGGATGGCAATGATGCAGAGGTTCTCAACAAGGTATTTTCAATGGCCATTTTGAAGAAATCTTTACAATATTTACACATATTCCATGTTTGCAACAGTGTTATAGTTGTTTACATAATTATGGTTGTTTACAGTACAGCGTATAGTTTATGCTATTATGTTAAATTATTCCTATTTTTAGCCCCTTACTCATGTGTGGGGTCCCGAGTTGTCAATCACTTCTTTTGACTGACTAGGTAGTCAGTGAGTCAATCAGATGGAGAGTCAGAATGACAGGCAGTCAGTCAATCAGATGGAGAATCAGTTTGAGTCAGTAAGTCAGACAAATTAACAGACTGACCAACAGTCGGACAGAGACAGACAGACAGACAGTCAATCAGACAGACCAACAGTCAGTCAACCAGGATTGAAAGCATCAGAAAGCCTTAATATTTCACATCTAATGCATTATGTATATCCTTGGAGAGATGGCCGTATCCGCTAGAGTGCTCTTGGGTGCATGGAGAGGTTTCGATTTATGTGTGTGTGTCTGTCTGTGTGTGCGTGTGTGTGTGTGTGTGTGTGTGTGTGTGTGTGTGTGTGTGTGTGTGTGTGTGTGTGTGTGTGTGTG
>JAODUG010003881.1:0-10950 GCA_027564795.1 Aphredoderus sayanus
AAACGTATATGCGTAGGCCTGGCCTAGTCAGTTATCTGTAATAATGACCTCGGCAAACATAGTCAGTAAAACAGGTAACACTTTGCTTATCTGGCAGTATCCTGCTTGAAGTTTATACCTAATTAAATATGACAGCCACTTCTGAAGTGGTGTTCATGATTTGTGCTCACGTACGCAAAAGATGGACAGACGACGATATTGTGTGTGCATTTTGCCATTGCCATCACACTCAACTGGCTCTAACAAAACAACTAGTGAACAACCAACCATATCGCAGTAGGCTACAGCAAAATGAGTGAGCATGAGAAGTAAACTATTTAGTTGTTTTGCTGTTAGCATTACGTTAGCAATATACATTGATTGCATTGCCAGATGTAGGCTAAGAGAGATGTGTGATAGATGTACATTACGCAGTTATTGACAGCCAGGGCATGAGAGGATCTGCATCCTCAAATATGTGTCTGGGACACTCTGACACACACAGGATCACATTATCTTCCACTCACTCTCAAACACACTGTTTGAGAGAGAGAGGGAAAGAGAAGGTAATCCTGATTATCCTAATTACAGCACACAGGTGTGTCTTTAATGGAAAGCATATTATGCTGTGTTTCAGTAGATATTTATAATGTCTGCTCAACATCGTGATTTATGTCAGCCATCGACAATGGATGTTGGCAGTGTCTATTTACCCATCCCTAGTATGTACTGTACTGTATTCATAATCCACCTGTCATCTCTCTAGAGCCTCCTCCTTCCATCACAGTGGAAGCTAATGTAACCGTCGCCCCTGGCGACCAGGCTGTCCTTTCCTGCCACGTGGTGAGCACAGTCAGTTTCCACCTCACCTGGCTCCGAGGGGGGCAGGATGCCAGTCTCCACCCGCGAGTGCGCACTCTGGCCAACCTCTCCCTGGAGGTGGAGGGTGTTACTCCAGACCATGCTGGGTGGTACCAGTGTGTTGCTGCCAATGAAGGAGGAACCACTGTGGAGAGACTTTACCTCACTGTTCAAGGTGGATGGCAATCGTGTGTGATGGCATGCTCATGTATTTGTTTAGTGTGTGTGTCTGTATGTGAGTGCCTTCATGTATATTTGTCTCATTGAGTGTGGTTTTAAATGTGTGTTGTGTAAAGAAACTGACACATTTACTTGTGCACTGGAACATTTAAAACTGATGGATGCCAGTGACACTATTGGTTGTGTGTGTACTGTGTTGTTTGCACAATCACACCACTTCCTACCATGCTTATGTTCCATTATACTACTGTACACAAAAACGATTTAGGGCTAGCTATAGGTTATTGTCTTATTCCCATCACTGGTTCCCAGGAACACATAGAAAGACAGTGAAGCAGTTTATCAGGCCAGTTGCCATGTGGAGCTGTGGAGCTCTCTAGATCATACGGGCAGTGTTTCATATAGCATTAAATATGAACTAGATAATGTGCAGTTCCTGAAGAAACTCTGTGGGCTAGCCAAGGTTTAATTTAAATGTTGAGTAAAAGTACAAGTGCTTGAAGTAGACTACTATGGAATGTAAAAAACTTTAAAATGAGAAAGTATTAAAAGTATGATAAAGTACTATGAAGAACTAAAACGTATTAAAGTACTAAACTATTAAAAGTACATTTTAAAATGTATTAAGCATTTATCTACTTAAAGTACTTTATTGATAATTAACGGCGAGTTGGCGAGTTTGACGCGTTTGAAGTTCAGCCAATCAGAGTAAAGGGGGTGAGGCTATGTAAATGAGAGGGGCTGTATTGCCTGAATGGGAGAACTCTCTGCTAAAGTGGCGTTCACACTATAGGCGGTAATAGCTGCGCCCACCTCTGGGGCAAGCTGTAGGTAGACCCACCCATGTTTGCGCGTACCTCCGCGGTAAAAACTTCCACCACAGTACGCGCTAAAATGGGCGGCCAGAGCGGGGGTTGCTACCTGGTTGCTATGAAGCAGCAGACGCTAGGGTTGTCCGAAGCAACAACAAACAGAAACAGTCGTCCACAGCGAGCACTTTTGCTATGTTTAATTCAACGAAAATTAGCAGCCAGGAAGGGAGGAAATTAGAAGTGATTATGGGTGCATGCCGTCAACATCTCGAAGAGTGTAGGCTTGTGAACGAGCTCCGTTTTCACGGTGACCGTTTCCAGGCCTATTTCTGTCTCTCTACGGAGGAGTTCGCTACTCTAATATAGTATTGTAGATAGCGCAAGCTAACCAGAGATTCAATATCAGCGGGAGGCCATGTCACTGACCGCCGCGGCGAATGTTCAACCAGTTGAACTTTTGGGGATGTGACTTACATCAATTTAGTCTTACACAAATACAGTGTGAAGTTATTTTGTCTGTGCTCTAAGCTCTGCTGCTTTCTTTTTCATATCTTTCCTGGCTATTTCTCTCTCTCCCCCTCTCTCGTGAACATCTGCAAACTTCAGTCAGGATTGTCTAATTACACCCTGGTCAGTCCCATCCTAGTCATCAGCCCCACTTTGATGTGGCTGAGGTCTGGGGAGAGCTTTGAACACTCTTTGAGTGCAGGGGGAATGGGAGGAAGGGCAGATAGAAAGGTGTGATATGATGCTAGTGCGCCTTTAGCTGAGAAGGAACATAAAACCTGAGAAATTCAGTTTAGATCTTTTGAATATATGAATTACAATTTCAAATTACTCAATTCAACTTTATGTTGAAAATGGGGTGGCGGAGGGAGCTGAAAAGTAGATACATTGGGATTAAGGCTAGCACATACTTTACAGTGAGTTATAAATATAGTAGATAATCTACTGTATTGCAGAAATTCTTGTTACTGTTCCTGCAGGGCTTCACATTAGACAGGTGAAGAGAAGGTGTAAAGATGTCCCATACATTGAACCAAGGCTCCACACTTGTACAGCCATAGCTCTTTAACCTCACGCTGCAAAAAAACGTCCTCATGATTTCATGTTGTGGTATTTCAAATTCACTTGAGTCACGTTCATAACATTGCAAAAGCAGTGGTAGTGCATTTATGTGCAGCATCTGGTAAATTAATGTATATACTGTAGATTTCATGTGGCAACATGGATGCATGACATTTAAGTACTGCTAGGCATTCCTTCTTCTGTACATCTACTGTACGTTTCTTTGTTTGTTCACTGTCTTTTGAACATTTGATTGAGGCCCAATTCCTCATGCAAGTACTCTATTTTATGTTTATTCAGTTTTTCTTTATGATTTATGCCAATAAACTAAACATTCAGTACCAGCTATAGTGGAATTAAGGAACCTTGGATGGAAAAATACACCGGAGTTCTCTATCACTGACAAAATTAAATACACACACATTACACATAATATGGTGTGGGACCCCGGGGGGGTGGGAAAGAACCGTCCATGACAACAGAAGTTTCTTTTGATAATTTATTCACTTATTACAAAAGGCGTAGGTGGGGATTGAGATCTTATCACTGTGGTAGAGGGGTGACACAATATACAAGATTAATTATCACGCAACCCAAAGCCGTAGTCCTTTTCTGGTCTGTGCCCAAAACTTCCACTTTCCTTTACACGTCTTATTTTCTACTGTGTGTTAGAGAGTAGCCTACAAACCTCCCCGTTTGCTCCCTCCTGATCCTCTGGCCTTTTTTATGCTGTCTTCCTGGAGAGGGCTGATTAGACAATAGGCCACAGCTGGGGTTCCGCCTGCATTCCGCGTTCCTGTGGAGCTTCCCCGGCCGGTGGGCCACGGTGAAGGTGAACGCCTGCAGGTCCAGGAATCATCTGGTGACCCAGGCATTCCGCTCCCGGTTGAGGAACATCCACCTCAAGGGGGCATGGTCTGTCACCAACGTGAACCTACGTGGGCTATCACCAAATTACGGTACTACCTTACTTAAGGTAGTACTGTAATTTGGTGATAGCCCATTTGATGGCCAGGCACTCCTTCTCAACCGTTGTATAATTCCTTTCGTGGGGCAATAGGCAGCGGCTGATGAAGGTGACACTATGGTCCATACTATGCATGACGATGTCATCAATATTGGCGGCTGCGAAGGCCCGGTGGGGTCGCAACACTTTGTCCATCAACTGCTGGAAGGTAGCAGGGGCGCCGTGCAGTCCAAACGGTAACACGGTGTATTGGTATAGGCCATCCGGGGCTGAAAACGCTGTCTTTTCCCGCGCCGACGGGGTTAGGGGGACTTGCCAGTACCCCTTTTGTCAGGTCCAACGTGCTGATATATCGTGCAGGTCCGAATATATCAATGAGCTCATCCATTCGAGGCATGGGGTAGGCGTCAAATTGGGATATTTCATTCAGGGCACTGAAATCATTGCAGAAACGGGGCATATTATCTGGTTTAGGCACCAGCACAATGGGGCTGGACCATGCACTGTGGGACTCCTCAATGACCCCCAACTCCAAAATTTTCCTTACCTCCTCCCGGACGGCCTTCCTCTTAGCTTCCGGCAACCGGTAGGGTCGTTGTCGGATAATTATATCGTGCATCAGTATGGATGTTCGCCCTGGACGATCCGAGAAGACATAAGCGAAGTCACGAACCACGTCTTTCAACCCTTGTGTCTGGTCTGGCAATAAGTCAGGATCCATGGGAACCTCCGGCACTTGTCTCCGGGTCTCGGCTGCATATAGACCCCCCCATGGGGTTAGCTGGGGCCTCATGCCACGGTTTTAGCAGGTTCACGTGATATATCTGGGCCCCCCTCCGTTTCCCCACCTGTCATACCCAATAATTAACAGGCCCTGTCTGTTCTATGATCTCATATGGTCCTTGCCATCTTGCAAGGAACTTAGACTCATGGGTAGGTATTAGCACGAGCACTTTTTCCCCCACGTTTGGATTGTGGCATTCTGGTTATAAATCCGACCCTGCCAAACTTGAGCCTGCTGCATATGTTCCCTTACTATGGGCCGTATTGTAGCCATCCGCTCCTGCATCTGGTCGACATTATGGTTAATTATGGTGCGGTGGGTGGAGGGCTGGAGTTCCCAGGCCTCCTTGGCCAGATCCAGCAATCCTCGGGGTCTCCTCCCATAGACCAATTCAAAAGGGGAGAAGCCAGTGGAGCCCTGGGGTACCTCCCAAATGGAAAATAAGACATATGGCAATAACATGTCCCAGTCCTTGGCATTCGCCTCTGTCACCTTCAACGTGCGATTAAAACGTTCCAACTGTTTCACTTTAAGACGGCGGCTTAGATTGGCCATTATCCTTGACATGAAACATGTTCCTTGGTCAGTTAAAATTTCTTCTGCAATCCCCACCCGAGTGAAATACTTCCCGGCTGACGTTTTTGGCTGTGGCCACTCGCAGTGGAATGGCTTCCGGATACCGTGTGGCATAGTCTATTATAACCAGGATATACCGGTGTCCCCTAGCCGACTTAGGTAATGGACCAACAATATCCATGTCTCGTCTTGAAAACGGTACCTCAATAATGGGCAGAGGAATCAGTGGGCTCCGGTACCGGTCTTTCGGGCTGTGCACCTGACAGACACTGCACTGTCTACAGTAATCCTCTGTGGCTTTAATCATTCCCAGCCAGAAGAACCGAGTCTGCAGCCTTTCATAGGTCTTCTGCGACCCCAGGTGGGCTCCTAGCTCGTGAGTGTGGGCTAAGAACAACACTTTAGAAACGTACAACCGTGGTACCAATAACTGTTATACTACTTACTATATCGTCTTGTACTTTAGTGACTCGGTATACTAGACCCGAATAAATTGAAAAGTAAGGGGGATTGGGTCTCACCTCCGCCTGGGGAACTCTGCACTGAACCATCTGCACTGCCCGGAAGGGCTGCGCCAGATTAGGGTCTTGTTGTTGGGCCGTGGCGAAAGTCCCCGGTCGGTTGGTCACACCTCCCCCCACACATGGAAAATCTGCGAACGTTTCATCGGAGGCAATAGCCGGCACCGGGAGGGGGATTAGACAGTCTCCCTTGTCTGCCATTTCAGTGGTCTCCTCGTTGGCCGTCTCTCCTCTTGGTTCGGTTGGTCTATGGAGGACTGCAGCACTCAACCCGGGCGATGTGATCAGAGCGGAGCATGGTCCATCCCGCTGGTTTGCCGTCGAGGGGTGCTGGGTGGTGGTCCCACGGTGTGGCTCCCTCGGTCAGTATCATTCGAAGAGGGGGCAGTCCCTTCCCAATAAGCACTGGCACGGGTAAGCGGTCCACGACCCCCACTTTCATCTTGACCGACCCTCGGGGACTGCGTATGGTGACCGTGCTGACAGGGTATGTGCGGACATGTCCATGTACGCAGGACACTTGGAGCTCTTCTAGGGTTGGGTCCACCCCCAACCCTCTCCATATCAAAGTAATCCGGCTGCCACTATCTAGCAACCCTTCAGTGTCCTGCGCCTCAACTTTCAGGGGAATACAGGGAGCTGACATGGCCCCGTGGGCCCAACACGATGTGGCATATAGGCTGGACTTCCCAGCTGAGGCCATGGAACAGTCCTGTTCTGGGCAGGTAAAGGACAGGTGCCCCTCCTTTCTACATATGAAGCATCGGCGGTGCTCCTGCTGTCCGAGCCCCACTGATCGTGGCTCCCGTCGCTCTGCTTTCCGCCGACTACCTCCTGGCACTTGGCTGGCTGCCCGGGGGCCTGGGCGGGTAGCCCTCATCATGTCTGTGGTGACCTGGTGATTTTCCAACAAGTCAATCAGGATGTCGACGGTGAGGGGACATGTCTCCGCTGCGTACCTCTTGGCCCCTGGTAGCAGCGACCGGATGCATTTATCCAGTATGACCCGATCCATGATGCTGGGTCCCTCTCCTTCCATTAACCATCTCAGAGTAAGACGTTGCACCTGACGTGGCCACCGTCGTTGTATTGCCACGTGTGGAAACGTTGAGCCCGGGCTGGCAGACTAAATCCCATCCTCTTCTGTATGGTGGGGATAGTCTAAGGCAGCAGCAGCAGTTAGCTCACAGCAGGCTTGCTGTGCTTTACCGGTGAGAAGCGGCGCAAGGAACCGTCCGCAGTCCCTCTCTGGCCATCCCTCCTGCCTTGCCTCGAATACCTCCAGGTAGGCCTCTGGGTCGTCATCGCTGGTAATCCGAGACAGGACTGCTGTTGGGGATGCCTGGCGGGCGGGTGCCTGATTCACTCTGTGGCACAATGCAGCCACCGCAGATTGGAGTTCGACTTGTCCGCGGAGCAAAGCTGCCACAGCATCCTCCATACTGACCGTGGATCGACTAATGCCTGCATTCTCCACCAGGTCCTTCTCCACACGCCGGGTTACTATGGTAGAGGGGTGACACAATATACAAGATTATCACGCAACCCAAAGCCGTAGTCCTTTCCTGGTCTGTGCCCAAAACTTCCACTTTACACACACTCTCTAACACCTGTGTTAGAGAGTAGCCTACAAACCTCCCCGCTTGCTCCCTCCTGATCCTCTGGTGGCTGGCCTTTTTTTATGCTGTCTTCCTGGAGAGGGCTGATTAGACAATAGACCACAGCTGGGGTTCCTCCATTGCATGAGGCCTGTGGTGGAAAAATACCGACCCTTCCACACCATGCCATGAAGTGGGCGGGGTCCTGGTGCGGTGTGGGCTACCTGGTCACCACAATAGGTAGATTGAACAAATATACTCTTAATTATAATAAATCCAACATGATTATGTGTTGTGAAGGTTACAGATGTATGCATCCCTTCAAGCTTTGGGAGAAGGGCAGACTGTATACGGCTAATTCCCACCAGTGCACATTCCTGTACACTGGCGTCTTCTGTACTGTGCATTACAGACATACAAACATAATCACAGCTTTTAGTGTACAGTGCAGCTACAAGATGTTGTGTTGTTATTGAATCTGCATACAGTACATAAGTCTTGTCTCTTTATAGAGGTGCCCAGGGCTACAGTGGAACCCCACAATCAGACCTTTGTCACAGGACAGGAAGTGAGGATCCGGTGCTCAGTGAGTGGCTACCCTCCCCCTCGCCTGGTCTGGACCCACAACGGCATGTTCATCATGGGTTCACAAAGGTAAATAGATCAGCACCTAGGGCCAAGAAACAAACTGCGTAGTGTCTTGCATGGTCTTCCTTTCTTACTCGTTGGCAACCCATGCAAAAAATTATCCCAGCTTACTGGGCTATCCCACAATACCCTGGGTGAGAACAGAATGACCCTCCATGTATTGCTGTAGACCACGGGCATATATTAAATATTTTTAATGTGGGGGGGCAAAATGTGGGGGGACCAATCTACCATAATGTTAAATTAACGAAACAATGGAAACTAACATTAAATCACTGATTTTAACGTTAATCTTACCTAGCGTTAATATAGAAGCGTGTAACAAAACAAAAAGGTTTTACCGCCAGCTAAACAGTTTGAGGTGACAGCTAAGAAAGATATTGTGTAGTCTCCGATTTTGCAACATGGTATGGACAGCTGGCTTGCTAGGTATCAATGAAAACACATCATGGATTTTCATTGACTTGGGCATTCTCTCAGTTATTGAGTGGAATGGATGTGAGGATGCATCACTGAATAGAATGCTGAGTGGATAGACTGAGGTGCTGCAGTACA
The DNA here is from genome assembly GCA_027564795.1 of Aphredoderus sayanus. Classification (NCBI taxonomy): domain Eukaryota; kingdom Metazoa; phylum Chordata; class Actinopteri; order Percopsiformes; family Aphredoderidae; genus Aphredoderus; species Aphredoderus sayanus. The sequence goes on from JAODUG010003881.1 coordinate 8,550, forward strand.
CATCAGTCTTGGTAAAAGTTGGGGTGTCCAAATGAATATTTTTAAAGTGAGGGGGTCTCGTCCCCCTCTTGTACAATGGCTCCGACGCCTATGCTGTAGACACAGGATGTCCATAGATGGAGTGCTGGTGATCAGGAACCTGGAGCAGAAAGATGGGGGGCTATACAGCTGTCTGGCCAATAACCAGGCTGGCACAGACACACAGACCTCTATCCTGACTTATACTGGTAAGTACTGTACAACACAAACAAAGACTGTGGAAAAAGTGTTTACTTTACAATAGACTACATTTATAAAGGGTTTTAAGACTACGTTTAAAAAGGGTTTATAGTTGGTTTATAGTTATTACTTTATTAACGGTGACCTGTTGCATGCCTGCCAAATAGTGAGCCCACATTTGTAGCTGTACTGCTAAACCTGCATACAAACATATATAACTGCTTGACCCTCCTGTTGACCTTATTATATCATATTGTGCTACCTGATTGTGATTGATTACTACACCTTCACAAAATACATAGTAAAACAATAGAAATATGTAAAACCTACTTTATTGCACAAAACAAAAGCAAATTTGTACAAATCTCAAAACTCAAACTGCCTTCACAAACACTGTCATGGATATTAGTAGACTATAGAGCCTGTGTTGATTTTAATCCTAAAGTTTTTTTGTTAATGAACAAATAATAAATAAATCAAAAGTAGTGTATTGCGCGCTTTTGTTGTATAAACAAAAGTGCAATAGTATTTGTTTACCAGCAGAAGCATTTTTCTTATCAGGGAGCAAGTCAAGTCACATTTATATAGCCCACCTCCCGCTATCATATTGGTCAAGATGACCCAGTCCACTAACTCTTTCCTTTACAGCCCTTTGAGACTGTAAGGCCACATTTCACAAGGAAACAAGCACCCCCTGAACCTGTCCTTTTCCCGGGGCAAGGAAAAAGCAGCTAGGAAGTGTCCCTGTACAGGCCCTTTGACACCAAGTGCAACGTGAAAAAGCAATTTTTGCATCAACCATTTACATCTAATGCATAGCGATATATAGAATGTTCAGACATATTTCCATAAGAATTTCACGTCGGCGATTGTGGATTCATAGACTGACGGGGATGTGTGCTGATGCATTTCTTCCTTTTGGTTATAAGCTAGTTTACACACAGCCTACTGATGCATCTTTGTTGTTTTGTGAAACAACAAAATAGGCTATAAAGAACCATGTGAGTGCCCGTGTCTTGGCCAGCAGTAGCAGAAACGTCAGGCAGTAGTGTCTCAAATGTTTTGGAGGTTACGTAAGTCCTATGGGCAAGTAGCGTGCCATCTAGCCTGACCTTTGAAATTTAGAGGTGGCCCCACCAAAGTGTCAGAGATGACAGAATAATACTAATAAATATAGCTGCAAACAGCCATGGTCTGGTCTAGCATTGTTAGTTTTACTAACCATACACCCACCAAGTTTCACATCAATTGGTCAAAGTGGCATCAGTTGGCAGATGCACGGCGCCCCCTAGTGAACCAAAATGGGGGACCCTCCCTAAACCAGTGTGCCACACGTAGTACCATGTTTTGTGAAGATCAGAGATTCCTGTCCAAAGATATCACTAGGTCGAGACAGGCCGAGCCTCTTTTCTTCATTGGTTGACAGTAGCCAAACGACTTGGCCTATCAAAATTCTTTGAGCAACTTTTGATAAGCATGATCTGTAGATGATCCACAGCAAGTTTGGTGAGGATGGGATTTACGGTCTAGGAGGAGTTTGTAAGTAGGTTTTTCAGAAAATCCAATATATTTCAATATGTATAGTATATGGAGTCCCTCCTATTTTTTACAATATATATACAACACTTTTGGGCACTTGGAACAGTGTTGTGTATAGATTACATGTTTGATTTTTGTTTTTGTCTGTCAAATAATTGATCAAAGAAATGCAACTTACATTCATATTATAATTTATGACATAACTGTTATACTGCACAAAATATATCTATTTTATTATTATCAAATTGTCTATCTGTCATGATTGTGCTGTTTACATTAAGGTATTGGACTTGCAGGTGGAGTGAAAAATTAGCCAACAGTGAGAATTGATGTGACAGGAGCAAACAACAAAATGCCCAAAAATTACTTTAGAGGGTTTAGGGTTAATCTGGTATCAGATCAGTACTCTGCTGGGGGTAAAGCTCTACGTATCGAGACTGAAACCTAACATAATTTGCATAGTACAAGACAACAAGAGCTGAAATTTAACATAATAGATAGATATCAGTAACTAGATTTGGCCAAATAGTGAGCCCGCATGAAAACTCTGTTTATAATGTTTAAAATATTCCATCCATCCATCCTCAACCGCTTATCCGAGGTCGGGTCGCGGGGGCAGCAGCTCCAGCAAGGAACCCCAAAC
>JAODUG010003883.1:0-10949 GCA_027564795.1 Aphredoderus sayanus
CTTTATGTATTTGTGTTGTTTTATGTGCCTTTTAACCCTCCTGTTGTCCTAGGGTTTCAAACTCACACCTTGTTGTGTCAGCAGTGCACATCATATGTCTGTGAAAGCTGTAGAATTAGGTTTCGTGCCTTCTATCTGCCACAAAGAGCTAGTGATTTGGGTCATTCTGACCCAGAGGACATCACAAGGGTTAAATTCATCAGTGGATAAAAATGTGTCTAATTTTGGATCTTTTTGAAAATGATTCCATGCCCAAGGTGGTAGAGTAGTAAGAAAATGCAGTTCTCCACAGACCTGTCAACACCTGGGGTACATTAACAAGAAACCACTCGAAGGAGTGTGCAGTGTGTAGCTGGTAACTACCAGAGCTGAGACAGAGAAAGGTAGAAGTCTGCTACAAAATTACCTAGCATTGCTTTATAGCTAGTCATGTACCAGTGCTGTTTTCTGCAGGTGGTCAGTGATGTCCAACCCACCCAATCATAAAGAATGCAATGTACATAATAATGTACTTTAATTCAGCGGAAGTGATTATTCTTAGTGATTCATTCTCACCCTTAAAGAATATGGGAGATTTATTAAACCAAATGTAAAGAACGGCTTGTTAAATAACAACAGATATATTGTAAACAATAAAATAGAAGAATGTTTCCTGCTGCTTCATGAGAAATGCCAAACCTCAATGCGTTATTGCAAAAACATGTGATGTATGCTTTTTGTGTTACTACTACATACGCATACTGATATTGTTTGTGTACTAAATTCACATACAAAAACATTGCATTGCAGTAAAAACGATTACTGTTAATAAGCAGCAGGGAGATTATGGACACGGCATTCGACACAGCAATTGTTTCTGACAGTACATCAGCCCATGAGAAAGTGCTTTATTTAGACGTCCACTGCAACGAAAGTGGTTTAATATTAGCAAAGCCATTTGTTAAAAGTCATATAAATACTGGGGAATGTGGATTTGGACAGCAGTCAAAGTGGAGACGGAACGTTCGAGTAATTTGTCCTACCAGGACAAAGGATGCTAAGAAGCAGGGTGGAGAGAGTGTGTTCTGCCAAGCAGCAGTCTAACCTCCACCTGGGGAATTAAACAAATGAAAAGCTGCAGGAGCCCGGTTGTAAATCTGCCAGGTAGAGGCAAGGACACACACAACACTTAACCTTATCCTGCCTAGCTAGGGACAGACCTCTGCTTGAATGAATCACATTCTACCGGCTGACCCCCATGGTGCTTGAGCTGTACCGCTCCCGGGGCCGTGCAATTCGGAAATTACGCCGAGGCACGTATTTGCAGGTGTACAACGAATGCATTATTCCACTCACATAATATTCATTTTTTCAATTGCAAAAAAACATTCCGGGGACCTTCCCGAATACTATATTAACCACAGTCTCATTTTTTTATTTTTAGACAAACTCGCTAAACTCTGATGCTTTTTGTTCACAAAGAACAAACACACAACACAACTTAGTGCCGGTGTGGTGTGGTGTCAGTCAAACAAAAGAACGTATTGCCTCATGTGAGAGCGCCGCAACTCTATTAAGATAACATATCCACCTTCAGGTGCTTTGCATTCTTTCTTCTTCTTTTTTTTTAACAAAGGTGCTCCTTCACAATCAGCCTCAGCATAATGAGGCTGCATTTTATTTGATTCATCGCTGCTTGAAGAGAATATACAGTATGTGCTCATGTCATGGCTGATTATGGCAGAGCTTGAGCGCAGGCCAGATAATTAAACTGTATTGTGTGAGTCTCAACGATGTGAAGAGATCTGGGTTCCATAATGGAAGTAGTGCTTAAGGAGACAGGTAGGAGGAGAGAGTGCTATTGAGGCATTGTGCTGCCTGCACTTCACTGGTTCTTCTCAATGTCTGGTGTGCTTTCATGTAGCCGGCTTTCCGATCAACAGAGAGAGGGAGAGAAAGTGTGTGTGTCTATGGGTGTATATGTTAAAAGAGCTGCAAATGGCGGTCGGCTGGTTTGGTGTGTCTGTGTTCTTGTGTGGCTGTACGTTGATGCACCTGTTTTTGGGTCAGCATCTAAATGCAGTGTGGTCATGACTCATAGAGGGTGATAATAGCGTGCGGTGCGACAGAGGCTGTGGCAGTGTGCTCGCTGCTGTGTGGCCCGAGGTGAAATGGGTGTGTGATTTTACTACCGCAGTGCCTTGGTTGTGCCATAGAAGCAGACACCGCGTTGACTGGATCACAGACAGAACGGAATTGTGGGTAGTATGTGAGGTTACAGTGGCCCCCTGTCCCTGTCTCCTGAGACTTGTAGAGGGTATCAGAACGAACTCGCTGGTCCACTCCGATGGCCCTTTGTTCAATACCGGTGAAAACCATTGACCAGCGATGCTATTAGGTCTCAGTGTCTGTATTTAATCTATGCTTTAATGGACACTTATTTATTCGGAGCCACATACTGACCACTACTTATCCCTGAGGTCCACTGTGCTCTCACTGACCTCTGTGGCTGTTTCTGTCTGGTCGGAAACACCCAGAAGCTTGCTTTCCTAAAATGACCATTAGCATTCCCCTGGACTAGACCGACTCTAAGGCTGTCACTCACTGCCTTTTATACAGGACTTCAAGGTCTTCTAGAGATGAGCGCTAAATAGGGATGTCATACTGTAGCTAACTCATATTTAAAGCTGAATTTAACTTTTGTTTAATCCTTGACTTGCAGTTTCCACAAGCCTAGAGGCACTGTAAGGTTGACTTCCAGGTGAAAGATTGTGGGTTAAATTCCAGACAACCTCGTACTGTACCTGTAAGCATCCTTGACAAAGCTGCCTTAACCCTAACTGCTCCTTAAAGGTGGAGTTAGCGTTTTAAGCTAATACACATTTTTTCACATTAAATATCGCCTCACAGTCCGTTAGCTGTCCATTCTTTCTGTGTTCTGAGAAAGAAATAGTGTTGTATGGCTTCTGAGAGAGCACCCTATGGCATTTAAGGAAGAGTTTCTCTTTCTTCAAAGGTGGACTCAACAAAATAATAAGTAAATGGACTGCATTTATAATAATAATAATAATAATAATAATAATAATAATAATAATAATAATAAACTTTATTTGTATAGCACCTTTCATACACAATGTGCAACTCAACGTGCATTACAGTTTAAAATATTGGAAAAACAAAGGATGAAGGGAACAAATTAAATTAAACAAAAAATACAGAAAACAAGTTAAATGTTAAGAAAATAATAAAAACCATTCCCTAGAGGCAGACTTTCTTTGCCCATCTTAATGAACTCTGCTAGCGGTATTTACCTGTCCTAGCCAAATCTGCTAGCGGTACTTTGCCTGCTTATATAGTGCTTTTCTAACCTACCGGCCGCTCAGTCCACACACATTAATACACTGATACACCGATGGTGGTGTCAACCATGCAAGGAGCCACCTGACCTACAGGAGCAATTGGGGTTAGGTGTCTTGCTCAAAGACACCTTGACACTAGATAGCAAGGTTCAAACTAGAGACTTCTCGATCACGTCGCCCCACTCTACCCACTCACAGTGATGCCGGAGACACATTGTGATGAAGTGCAATCTGCACCACTTTGTTTTTACTGAGCCAGGGCTGTGTAGAAACACTGGATTTTTTTCAACAAGCACACAGAGCAGACAGCTAGTGAACTGTGAGGAGATATTAGCTGAATTTGACAAAATGTGTATTAGCTTACCACACATTTAATACTTCATGTAAGCTTGTGTGGAAGGAATGGAACCATGTATTGTCATCATTGACTTTTCATAAACATTCTTCTGATGTGTCTACAAAGATGATAGCTGCCATACAGTTAGTCAATGTTTGCCCATGTTACCCCAGTTTGCACAAGTAGTTGTGTATATAACATTTTTGGATTTTAATTAAAATGTGAAATATATTATTAAACACAAGAACCACTAGAAACTTGTATAATTTGAGAATGCTAATTGCCAGCGGAGACTATGGTCGGCTTATGTAGAAACATGTTTTTGAGAAGCCATGGTAGTGAATGAAGGATGAATACAAATGTAGGGGCTGGTAACTTTAGGCTTAACTTTCAGGCATTGAAAGAAAAAGCAGATTTACGGTAAACATAATTTTGGGCCCAATTTCACGAACTCAATAATGATTTAATCATTTAAATATTGTACTGTATGTGATACTACCATTCGTAGTGCAGCATAGTTGCGCTGTATGTCTGCTGGGATCTGTGTATAGAGCGATTAGCTTGACTGGTGAGATGATTATCATCCCTGTGTTGCCTTCATTCTCCTCTCCCTCGCGTTGTCTGTGCCAGTGTGCTGGAGGGTGCAGAACTCCCAGAGGTTTCTATCTCTGACTCTAAGTCAGAGTGACATCTCTCTGACAACACCAGAATGAGGTGGGTACACGTGTGCACGCACACACACACACACACACACACACACACATGATCTTCCTTCTCTGATCGTCTAGTTCACAAATATGTCAGCTTTGGCTTCTGTGGCAGACGAAGAGGTAAACAGCCAGTGTAATCAATACAAACAAACATGGCTTAGGATATTAAGCCACTGAGAGTTAGTATTAGTGACAGACGCCAATTTAAGTTCAACACGTACTGCCAACTGCTTCACAGTCTGTATATAGTGCCACCTGTCGCCAGGGTAACAATGGTAGTAACCCGCTGCTGGGATCGCACTTTTTTGTTGTTGCTGTCTACTGGTGTCTTTTCTGGCAGTGCAGTAGGCACCTCCTGACCAGTTTCTCTGTACGACCTTGCTTTTCCCTTCTCGATGAATCTTTTATGAGCCTGGCGATGTGGGTTTCTGTGTAGAAGATTAGAATATAAATATGGCTGAGGTGCCCAAAGCCCCCGCTCTTTCCTCTCTGATATAAAAGCTTTCATAAGCAGCTAGACAACACACTGAGATCATTGTTCACACCCAATGACCAATGTATGACCAGACATACATCCCAGACCTGATAACTGCAGTGCTACATGTAGGCTAGTAGTACTGTAGCTGACATACTGTAACGTCCCTACTCCAGTCGAGAGGAGTTATATTTGTTATTTTGTTGTTATAAATAGCAACAGGCGGCAGCTTACTCACTCCAAGAAAAGCAAGCTGATTATACACAGTACACAATGAATACAATACCGTAGAACTGACAGCACTATTGGTTTGTGAACAAGAGCAAATACAAAGAGGACTCAAGCTGCCCGGTAGACATCCCAGTTGTACCTTAACTTCATCTGTTCTTTTTCCTCCCTCTTGCTTTCTTCCCCTCTCCTCCCTCAGCCCTCTTCCTCCTCTCTCTATTAACTTGAGCGGCGTGGTTTGGGCGCTACAGCTTTTATTCAGGGGAGCCGTCTCTTCATCCTGGCATGCTGCTGTGACAGCGTTGCCGCCCGCGTTGGAAGCTCACTCCATCGCAGCACTTTCATTTTCAGGGTGGGGAGGGAGGTGGGGTGGGGGACTGGGGGACTGGGGGGAGGGATGAGAGCTGGCGCGGCAAGAGGAGGGTGGCGAGAGGAACCCTTTTAATCGATGTGTTTTCTCCGTGACACTGTCACAGCCACTCAGTAGGGGCCATTGATGAGCGAGGCTCTCTCTCTCTCTCTCTGACTGCGCCGAGGCTTAAAGGCTCTAGTCAGAAAGGCTTGGATCCCCGCAGCAACACCGACGCCGTTGCATATTAAGCAGGCAGTGGTGCTCCATGCAACCCCCGCCCCTTCCCATGCCGGGGAAGGTAGAGAGGGGCCCTTTGACAAAGACATGTCACGCAGGAGACGAGAGAGCACGATGCTCCATGGATGGAAGCGCAAGCTTTCATTCCTTTCTTGCCGTCTGATTCTAAACTGCTGGGATCTCCCAGAGGCTACACATACACACCGGCCAGAAGCAGTCCCCCACTGTACTTTGTTTGCATGCCACCAAAGAGCCATAGACACATTTATTAATAAACAAACATGCTTTGAGTTTGAGTATGTTTCAAGTCAAATGAATTAAACTTAAACTCACAGCATTAATGGCTTGGTTGTTAACACAAAAGTGTTGATTTATCACGGGGAATTGGAGATGGCGTGTAACACATTGACATTGCTAAGTTGACTTTTTCATATTTCAATACTCTGGTTTGGATTTGGACATAAGCATACTATTTACTGTCTAGTAAACAAAACAATGTTTTTTAAACGCTGGCTTTGCATCCTCACTCACAGGCACATTTCCTGTTAAAAAACCCATGAGCGGCGAAGCAAGAGGACCAGCCAAGTGTGAATAAATTAAGTGAGCATATGAACTTTAAAACAACACAATATGCTGCATGTGAGACGGGTTGAAAGAGAGAGAGAGAGAGAGGGAGAGAGAGAGAGAGAGAGAAGGAGACATAGAGAGAGAAAGAGAGTGAGAGCTTACATTATATTGTGTAATTCAGGGGGACAAATGTTATAGAAAAAGGCCAGAAATGAGATCAAGTCAACTTTGTCAATCGGGAGACTCAAGTCTAGTCCTGAGTTAGCCTTGCAAAACCATCCAGGTTTTGCAAGCTCCACTTCTGATTCAAAAGTTCAGTATAATTGCAGTTAGTTCAGTATAATTGCAGACAGCATTTAAGTACATGCTTCTGGAAAATAGTCTGAATTTTTATTTTGTTCTGATACATTGGAGGTGGTCCAAGGTAGTTTAAGAAGATCATTATTTGATTGACAACTAAAGAACTGTCTATATATGACAAATGTGTTTTAAATTGAGAATTCCCTCTCTGACATGCAAATTCAAGGAAATCATGGAGGTGTAACAAAATCAGGGTGGTCCATAGTCCCAATTCTGAATATAGAATATCAAATTTAAATAAAATAATGTTTAATAAAAACGTCTACACTTAAAAAACTAAAATACATATAAAATATAAAACAAATGCTTTCATAAGGCTGAATCAGAGTACACTTGTGCTGATAAATAATACACAGTACATAATGTCAAGTCAATAAAACTAAAGTCAATAAAATCGCAAAAGAGACTTAAGTTTGAGATTTGGGGAAACATACAGAGAGAGTGCCTGCAGGATTATTACCCCTCCCATGCTAATAAAGAAGAGAAGAATAATTAGAGCCCTATCTCATCGTGCTGTTATTCTCCTTGCTGGCACTGCCACTCCTTGCGGATTGTCTTTAATTAGCTCCACATCGCTAAATCAATGTAACCACGGCCACCACTCAACAATGGCATGTGAATCCTGACGACTGGGCAGGGCAGCCAGGAAACACAGAGGAAAAGGGGGGTAGGAGTTTGGGGATGCTGGAAGATCGCAGCAGGGGAGAAAGTGATGTACACTGACGCATCATGCTCGGATAAAACCAGCACGATGTCAGACCACACTGGGTTTATGGCCTGACATCTGAGTCTGAATGCAATATGGGCGGGGCTCAGCTGATAGCAGGGATGTGACTGCAGATTTAATGGATAGGGGGTTAACCCTCCTGTTGTCCTCAGGTTTCAAATGCACTACCGTATTATGCCAGCAGATGGCGCCACCTGATTGTGTCTGATTGTGTAGTTATCAGACACATTTTAGTTAGTTAGTGTGCCTTTTAACCCTCCTCTTGTCCTCGGGTTTCAAATGCACACCTTGTTGTGGCAGCAGTGCACATCATATGTGTGTGTAAGCTGTAGAATTAGAATTGTGTTGGGTCAGTTTGACCTGGAGGACAACAGGAGGGCTAAGCTTCTAGGGGGCATGTTACAGTATGTACATTTTTGGTAAAGTTTGACTACAAGTAACTCATAGTCTCATAGTGTACTGTAGTTTATATTAAAAAACATGACTTCTCTGAGAGCCAAAGAATTATCTACAAAAATAGAATTAGGTCCTCTGTTCCCATCATCCACCAACAAAAAGTATGTCGACTTGGGGAAGTACCGGGCCTTTCAAAGTAGACTGTTACCTTCCCGTTTTGTATGTAAGGAAAAGAGGCAGAGAAACGGGAAAAGTGCATACTTGCTACAGTACATAGATGCTCCTTGCAGGATGAGGATATGACCGCCCATAGTCTACCGTAGTATTCAGTAAAATAGGCTACATGGATTTGAAGTCGTTCGCCAGTATCCAAACCATAAGTATATGTTTAATGTTCAAAACTGACAGATTACCAAATCTGTAAACCTATCTTTTATTACCCTCATGTTGTCTTTAATTGTATCGAATTATGCCACCAGAGGGAGCCATCTGATTGTGTATGATTTTCTGTTTGTTGTTGTTGTTTTTTGTCATAGCCGTGTGTATTTATTTCTTAATTAATTATTAATTATTTCTTTATATATTTGTTGGTTTTTTTGTGCCTTTTAACGCTCCTGTTGTCCTCGGGTTTCAAACACACACCTTGTTGTGCCAGCAGTGCACATCATATGTCTGTGTAAGCTGTAGAATTAGGTTTCGTGCCTTCTATCTGCAATAAAGAGCTAGTGATTTGGGTCATTTTTACCCAAAGGACATCATGAGGGTTGACTGGTAGTCTACCGTAACATAAACACAACTTGAGTCTGCGATAGTCAGCATAGCGTATCAAGAGAATGCTAGTACACAACAATAACTTCATTATATTAACGTGGGCTATTGTTCAGTAGCTGATTAGAAATAGGCTACTTAATATAGACTGTTGATTTACATACTGTAACCTCAGCATCGCTCGTTAATCAAGACTCACACTGATGTTATACCAAAAAGTGATCCCCTGCCAAAAACGGACTGCCGTCCATGTGAGCACGAGTTACAGCTGCTATTATCTGGATCAACCATCGGTCATATCATGCAAAGACATAGCCTATGTAATTGTTTTATGTGCTAGCAGTAGCCAAGCCTAGGCTAATCTGCCTCATAATCCTCCTATAGTGGGAGACGAAGGCTGCAATTGTGTGCTATGTTAACCCTTCATAATACGTGCTTCTACATAAATATAGCTGGTTAGTGGGCAACGACAGCTGCGATTTTGTGATATAGTATAACCTAACCTTCGACCATTGAGATAATATATACTTGGATACATACAGTATGGCTGGTTATCAAAAAACCACACCCCTGTTTACCGGCTATCATTACACATGATTCCAGAGCTGTATAACCACTGCTGCCATGTCCGTGTTGACCCCCCATTCCGCCTCCCATATCCTTGGGATAGAGGCAGAATAAATGTGCAATACAATATTAACACCTTGAAAACGCTGTGAAAAAAAAAATGGGCTTCTGGTTCAAATCGATATGGTTGCACTGTTTTGACACTACGCAGAAGAAGGGCTGGGGTGAGCAGTGGCTCGTTGGATTTAAAGCAAGTTACTGAAAGCGACTGTTAACTTAGAACATTTTAAAAATGAGCATACAGTATATGGTGCAATTCCACATAATCTTTGTGTTATTTTCACCTAAGCATGTCACATTGCATTGAGACCTCAAAGAACTGTGTGGAAAGGGGCATGGCATGTCCACATAAACATAAACTGGTATACAGTAGAGCATGTTACTGTTTTTCACATTGTTGGTTGTCTCATTGTACCTGTTTTTTCTATTGAGAGATTTATTTGGGGGAGAGTAATTCATTTTTTAGCGGGGCTAATGTCCCAATGTCCCTGGCTGACAATACAGAAATATACTGTACCGGTACATCACTTGTGAAAGAGGTTTGTTGTCACATGACGCTTACGGGCATGCATGCGATCCCTGTTGTGTTCTTCTCTTAGTAATGTGCTTGAATCACACCAGTGTTGATCTGATGAACAGAACACTCGGGAGTTTCTCTTTAAGCCTGCACACCTCAGGCTATCCCTTCCTGGCATTCCCATCTAGCCGCCGCCGAGCATTCCCGCTGGTTGTTAGGAACAGCTGGTGTGTACAGGCCTCTCCAGAAGCAGAAGAGTGCCTTTTGCCTCCTTGCAGACACATTTCTCTTCTTGGTACGTTTTGGATCAATAGCTGCAGTAGTTGTGCGCATATCTGTGTTGATCTTACCCAGACAGCCCTGAACAAGGCTATTAAAAGACTGCCCGATGAGGCGGTTTCATCACGCGCTGCTTCCTGTCGTAGGAGCTGATTTTAAAAAGTGGAAGCATAATGTCAGATATGCCCGATTGCGGGTACACCGTGAATTAACTATGAAGGTTTGATGTGTAGGTCAAGGTCGACTCACACTGAAAGGAGAATGACAGTGCACAGGGAAATTAGAAAGTCACAATAGGCCTACTTTCAATGTCTCCGTTGGAATTGATTTAAACAAGTCCCACATAAGCCTTACCCACAAATTACCTTGATCTCACACTTATTGTTCTGCTGGGGTGGGTGCTTGTGTGGATGTCATTAAACACTTTAATTGATTTTATTCCCTGGGTGGCAGAGCTGTCTGTGAATGTGTCACATGTTCACGCTCATTATTCAGGGGTAAATCTATCACTGTAATCTGCCATTCTTAGAGGTCATATTCTTGTGCATTTTAGACTGGGCAATCATGTTTTAGTCAACAGTGATATGTCCCATAAGGGTGAGCTGTGTGGCTACAGACCACCATGTCCTAAGGACAGAAAAATGGAAATATATTTTGCCAACGATTAGCAAAGGAAGCACCTCTTTAAGGGAGAAATAATTTTCCATTTCCTCTGCGTGTCTGAATGGAATATTAATGTGAGAGTTGGCCTTTCTGGTGTCGTCTACTCACTTAATAACATCATTGCTTCTGTGGCGTCGTCTCCGGGGTTCCACTTATGGTGGTGGCACGGTGGTGCCTGGTTGGCTGGATTATGGGTGAGTGTGTGCCCTGACCAGCAGTGCCTGGGGGTTTAGCTGGGGGAAGCTGGTCCATTTAGTCACCTGAGTTATGTCTGTGTTCAGTGATGCGCTACTGGTGCCACATCCTTGGGGGTCTGGGGTATGTTGGTGTGTGGGCTCATTCCTTCAGTGTCTTCAGTTTTCCATTCT
>JAODUG010003885.1:0-10948 GCA_027564795.1 Aphredoderus sayanus
TGTGTATGATTGTGTGTGTATTTATTTTTTTATTAATTATTTCTTTATGTATTTGTTTGTTTTTCGTGCCTTTTTTGTGCCTCTTCGGATTATAAACTCACACCTTGTTGTGCCATCAGTGCACATTATGTGTGTGTGTAAGCTATAGAATTAGGTTTAGCACCTTCTATCTGCCACAAAGAGCTAGTGATTTGGGTCAATTTGACCCGAAGGACATCATGAGGGTTAACATACCCCACACCACATTATAATAAATTGGTAGAGCCATTACCAAATCAGGGCTATGCTGACCTGCTTTGGAGGGTGGAAATCAGGCACAGAATCGGGCCAAATATCCTGTAGTGTGAACCCGGCATAAACTTAATTGCTTACATACGGATGTCTTGCATCTTTGTTTTTGTGTTTGTACCAGACGGGCAGAGAAAGAGAGAGGGAGAGTTAACACCTTTTCTCATGTCACTATCAGTTTGACTCAGCCTGAAACACACCATATGTTGTCTTACCAGCAGCATGACAGATCAAATGGTTTTCACACTTCTTTAAAATGTTTTCTTTTTCTTGATAAGAAGCCCAAGAACCTGCAAGTATTGCCAGATTTCTTGTTGTGAGACTATATATACTCTTAAATGGAGAACACCGCCGTGTAGGCTATGATTTCGACATCTTGTTTTTATAGAGCTCAAATATTTAATAGAGCAAAAATGTTATAGAGCTCCTGTTTCCAACCCAATTTTTGTATGGGGACAATGAAATAGCGATTTCATATAAATGTATCTGACACCCATAAATGCAAGCTTTCAATGTTGTTATTTTCACCTACATACAATGTACTGTATGTCTCAAATGGCAGCAGGTCTGGTGATTCCTGTAAAACTGTTTTCAAGTTGAGGTAGTGACTTCTTTGCTTGCAACAAGCTACTGTATCACTGTGGTAATTGGGTCAAGACGTCTATTTGATTCAGCATGCCCATATATGGACTGCAAAGTTTTCTGAACCTTGTACAGTATGTACGTACATACATCATCTATCTCCCTCTTGCAAATTTGCTCTTTTTTTCTTTTACCTGTCTCTTAACAAATATTTCCTGGAGCCAACAACCATTATATCTCTGATATGTCAAGGTTCCAGTTTGTAAAAGTGTTTTCCCAACCCAATACTGTCATTACATAATATTTTTAAATTACACATAGTTTCTTCCCTTTCAAATGATTTGTATGCATACAGGTAGAAATACAAATATGCTGTATCTTTCAATTCACAATACAATAACTGGAGAGTGGTTTACAATACACTATGACCCTGTAATCCTGCAGGCATTGGCTCAGTCAGTAGTCTTAAACCATGGTGATTCAGGCAACAACAATGCAGTACAGCTGCACAGTAATTAGCACCTTCAGCAAAAGGGAAGGGGAATAATTACCTTCAAATCGCCTTACTTTTGATCCTTGTAAGCAAAACAAAGCATATCTTTCACTTCTATATTAATATCAGTGCTGTTTTCTTTCTCCTCTCTCACAATAGTCATGGGGGGCACTGTTCCCTTTGTTAAGCTGACCCTCTTCCTTGATTTGCTTCCTAAATGTAACCATGGAAACTACATGAGACACTCAAGTAGGAGTTTCTCAGGAAGCTCACAAAGTCTGTGTGTGTGTGTGTGTGTGTGTGTGTGAAGCTATGGCAATTTTGACATACACTGAAATACACGCACACACATGCATACACACAGATATATGCACAGAAATCAAAGATTTGTCAGTGACAACATGCTGAGTAAAAGTTTCTAGGGAAAGCAACAAAGAGCAAATAAAGAATGAGATTATGGGAAGGAAGGAGGGTACTGACGAAGAAAGAGAGAGAGATTCTGGCCCAGGAAACTGTTACCATGGTAACAGTAGTATAGGACAGAGGTTGTTTAAAGAAGAGTAGTGTGTAAAATGTTTTTTAAGAAAATAGAGGGGTACATTATTATGAGGATGTCCTTGTATTTAATGAATAGTTTAGTGTGTGTGTGTGTGTGTGTGTGTGTGTGTGTGTGTGTGTGCAATCCATGATCCGGGTGTTCATTACATTTCTCCTGGAAATTATGTGGCCCCATTGATGCCAGTGACAGAGGAGTGACTGCAGATCCCAATTCAGATCAGAGAGATGCCTTTCCTTTGTCGGTGCAGTGAAGCACGGGATTAAAGCAGACCCCAGATCAGCTGGCATGACTCACGCTATGCTCTGGGTCCTCTCTGCACTGTGCAGGGTCAACGAGATAAAGTGGGCGATGATGGAGAGCGAGGAAGACACAGAGAGAGAACGTGAGAGGGAGAGATGGATTTTCAGCGCTCACACACATGCCAGGGCCACAAGCTTGATGCCACTGCTCTTTTGGTGTGTTTTCATTGAAAATGTCCAGAGGCAGGGCGAGGAAATAGCAGAGTCAGGCCCTGAATTACTAGGAATCCTTCCGTTACAACAATTTTGTGAGCTAATGTGCACTGAGCACGGATGCTACAATGTTAATTAATCATGAAAGGACTGATACCTGAAGTAGCATAGTATTGCAAACAACATAACTATAAATCCACTGTTTATATTATTAAATGACGAGGCAACAATGCCAAAATGTCACCCCATTTTTGTTTCAGTTTCAGAAATCTTGAACTCTTGGGAGTGAAAAGTCCTATTAAACTGAAAATTCTGTAAAAACAAACAATCGGGAAAATAATAAATGGAAAATATGTGAAATAACAGCTACATTCAAACAGCTGAATTGTGAGATTGCAGTCCATATCGATTTGATTTAACATTATATGAAAAGATGATAGCCGTCATCAACAGCCTCTTGTAAATGCTATGGTAATTTCCATTTTCTCATTTGACTCAGACGTAATTAGATGTGTGTCAATGGACCAATACTAAGGCTTCTGACACTGGTGTCATTGCTATGTTTGGCTGTGGGAAAGTTGGGTATTCTGTAGCTATGCAGGTAAAGCACAAATACGGGATATGGCAGGAGAAGACATAGGGTCATAGAGAGAGAGAGAGAGAGAGAGAGAGAGAGAGAGAGAGAGAGAGAGAGAGAGAGAGATCATGTCTGTATGTGGGGGTCACACAGGGACATGATGATTTTAATCGGCAAGGGTGAGCAGAAAACACAGGCCACATGCACAGTTGTGTGTGTGTGCGTATGTGTGTGTGCGTGTGTTTGTGTGTGTTTTTTTGTGTAGGTCTACTTGGCTGAAGTAAATGCTGAATGCTGGAGCATTCAGCAGAAGATTTATCAACATCAAAGTGAGTCCATTAAGAAAAACAGCGGTCTCAATCAGCAATCCTCCCCATGAGGTTGGCCTATTTTGATGTATAATTATACTTTCTCAATCCCCTTGTCCCACCCACAGCAAACACACACACACACACACACACACACACACACACACACTTACAGTACACACACACGGACATGCATATTCATTTACTCACACACACAGACATTCATTCAGCAAAAATGAACGTACTGTTACTCCCTGAAAAGAAAACAACATAACATACACACACCTAAAACAGGGCTTTTCGCTTTATTGCTCTTTCAACAAGGCAAAGCTGAACATCATGTTTTATGTCTCGCTTATGATCTTAGTTGTGTTTTAATGAAGTCATAACCTCATCTGGGGAAGGCAGCCTCACCGGAGAGAAAATGAGAAGACATTTATTCTTTTTAATCTCATTGAGCAAAGGAGGAGTGCATCGGATTTTGTTTTATTTCGACGTGATGATTTGTGTGGATGGCAAGGTATCTGACTGTGTGAGCACATGTACTGTATACGTTTGTGTGTTTGTGTGTGTGTATGTGTGTGTGTGTGTCACCGAACTTGTTATGTAGTGATCCACAGGATAAGCGCGAAGGAAACACATTTTCATTCTAATACATTTAAGAACTATACAGTATGTATAGTTTCCTGCATCCAAAAATTGGAGAGATATAAACGCAGGCAGTTACTGAAGGGTTTATGACCTTTCTTAATGTTTTCTTTTTCTGTTAACCCATGTTATTCCCCAGAGGTGATAAGAGGTAAATTTACGACTGGCAAACTCCCTTTCTCCCTGCCAGCAGCCAAAGAAAGGAATGTCCTTTATGTGAAGCTCACTCAAATCTACAGGTTCTAACATTAGTTGACTGTCACATTTTTCTATTGGTATTATTTGCTGAGTCCTCAACATTTGGGAATAGTAACTTTATATATCTATACCACATACAGTATATAAACTGCTATTTCTAGACAATTAGACTATCTATGTTCATGCATAATTCTGTCAATTTGATGCATTTTTACTTGTGGTTTTTTAATAACTGTGATTTAAACAGCTGAATTTTGTGAAGTTGGCCAATCCAGAAAATTAGCCAGGTTTAAATTAATTTTGCAACAATGTAGCCAATTCTTTCAGATTCTCAAGTAGACCCCTTGTGGCTACGGGACCAAGGCCACAATCATTTGAGTTTGGTAACATTAAGATTTAGCTTTTATTTATATTTTATTGTCATAAGTACAATTCCGTAGTATTGCCATTTTAGGAGGACTCGAGACGCCAGCTGCCGTCAGACCAATAGACTGAAGCCTCCAAAAACAAGCTAAATCAGTGACCTGCACACCCGCGAGACCAAGACAGTAGCCTCTCACTCAGATGAGAGTGAGTAGTAGCCTAACCCAGCTTCAAAACTTTCATCAAAGAAGACCCAACGGAGAAACATTGCTACAGCAAACTCTGCCATCTCCTCGTCGCAGCAGGAATGCTGCGATCTCTTCCCCCACCACCAGCTGGGAGAGATAACGCCCATCGACAAGGCTTGGGGTCGCATAACCCCCACCTCTACAACCAATCTACGTCACCAACAGGCGTGGGAGAATCAACTCCGCCTCAACAGAGAGGAACGCCTTGCTCTCTAAACCAGCAGATGACCACCACGGAGCTTTTGAGTGCTTTAATAAATCTATGGTTTTATAATAAGCAGTGGCTGTTATTGTTTATGTGTAACATAAATTTGGGTCCCTATCATCGTAAAGAATTCATAAATTCATATTTCTGATTGATTTTTATAATGAACATATTTTGGAATATTATTAATTTATTAATAATCATAAAGATAACTACATCACCGTGTATCTAAGGATACTAAAATGTTAGTGGTGCCACAATTATTCATAATAAAATATGAATTATGAAGTCTATTACATTTTCATAATTTCCCCAAATTTAATAAAACCCTAAATTAAATGTAGATTTCAATGCACGGGTGTGTTATTTTATGTCTTCCTCTGTGTATTCCCCATTTTCATACTAAGCCACCCCTACCTCCCTTCACTGGTTGTCAAAGGTTTCGCGATCAAAAACTAAAACAGTTGATCCTTCTTGACTTTCTTCTCAGTGCCTGTTTCTCACCCAGAAAGGTTTACGCCGCAAACGTTCATACTTTAAGTGCTGTGGAACAATATGGTTAATTCAAAGGAAACGTATGGATGTACCAGACGTTACACTCTACTGTACGTGTGTGCATGTGTGTGAGAGAGTTGGTGTATTTCTGAACAGCCACCTGCTGCTGGAAGGATGAGGAGCAGCGGGGGGTGGGGATGGAGACGGGATATATATGGAGGTCTTATCAGACATTGTTAGCGCACCCTAACGGCTCTCATTCAGAAGCCCTCACTTTGTGAGTGTGACAACACACACACACACACACACTTATATTATAATTTGGTTGTTTTTGGTTGTTGCCTAAATGGTTGCTTGCACTGTATCAGTGAATCTGTTTGTGTGCCTGCGTGTGTTTAGCGCACCCTGAGGATATTACATATTCTTCTGAAATGTTTCTTCATGGGGATATGTGTGTTCATATAAATGGCTTCACAGTGCTTATACTGTAGTTAACCCTGTAGAGACCAAATTATGAAAATGTGCTGGTTGATACACAGCAATGCCATTAGAATGTGTTCATGAGGCTCATTTGTTTTAATAATTTACCGGTATGTTATACTGTATGTTATGCTTGGCAAAGCATTTACTCTGGGGGAGTAAATGCCCGTAACTGCTCGGAACTGTCTGTAAGATGATATTTTTTATAACTATAATTTTAACTCAAGAAAAGGTTTTAGGGAGGGAACAAAAGAAAACTGTAAATTGAGAATTTCAGTATCCCACCCATAATGTCTAGATTACATTTATTTGCAGTGCCACTCTTAAATGAACAGGGCAAAAAAGTTCAAAAATGAGGCAATTCTTTTCAACAACACTTTGGTACAAACAAAAGGAATCAAAACACTTGGAGAGTCATTATTTGTGCCCAAATTTCACTGCCTGCCCTAGAGCGATTCCCCTTTATGTGAACAGTGAGAACCAACCAGTCACAAGAGGAATGAGATAAGACAAACTCGAAAATGCAGCAGTATTTGCCTGTGCTTCAGCAATATAAGCAAGGATAGAATAATACATTGCATGATCAATGATATATAACGTTTTATTCAGAGGATACATTAAAATCATACAGTAAAGCTTCGAATAAGTGTTCCTAAATAAATGTTGAGTCCCTTTTACTGGACATGCTACAAATATTAAATCGGTTAGATTCCTAAGTTAATTTTATGAAACCATGAAAGTATAATTAATTTGAATAACTGGCATGGTAAACAACAGAAACTAGAAAAATACTTTGAAGTTTGAAGCTGTCATAGTCAGACTATCTGTCCATCCCTCAATTATTTACATTCCTTCAAAGGGTCCACTGAGCTAAGGAATCAAAACGTTTTTTCATAAACGTTTATTAAAGTTTTGAATATTGTCAGAAGTCCATTGCATACTGTCAGCTAACTCATTTGTCAAATGAACAGAAATATTTTGGTCTTTATTATCCATTGTGGGTAAAACCATGATTATTGTACATTCATTTATGCATGTAAGAGTATTCATGCATGCATTTCATGATTTTTTCATGTACTCTAAAGAATTACCACTTATTCTATATTCATAATGTAAATGTAATAATGTAATATTCATAATGGTTTAAATAATACATGTGTTAGTGTTTTCTATCTTTGAACCAGAGTTTTGTGTGAAAGAAATTAACAGCCTGTCTCATAGACTCCTGCAGGCCTGTTGAGTTCAGTGACTGAAGCAAATTAAAACCTATTAATTGCAGTTTTGCAGCAGTAAACTCACTGTCAATGGAAAGGGAAATGTGCACATCACCATGTGCAATGTTTAAAGTGAAGATTAAAAATCCAAATCTTACCCTAACATTATGATAGTGATTATTTCACAGATAACCCTGGTAACCACTAACCTGAAATGCCAGATGGATTATGGTTCATTTGGGAAGCTGTCCATAGGAACGGTTTGTTTATGGCGGTTTCTGTCATAAACATCTTGTGAGTTGATTGGATGAACCATTTGTCTGTCACCGTAACTCTAATCACTCTGACCAACAAACTATATGACGTATGAAATTAAACTATTGCCGAAACAAGTTGGGAGTAAAGCGAAAACATATTTTCCGTCTAAAAAGGCCTTCAATGCTGTTAGTTATATTTTCAATGAAGATATAGTCTTCAGTTGAGATAAAACTGACGATATAGCATAATCTACGTTAAGCTTTTTAGGATACGCCATTGTTATTTTCAAGTTCCCAAGTCGCTTTCTCTGTCATCACACCTAAACCACACTCGTAACAATAACGACGATGCTGATTTGAAAGTTCAGATGATACTCGGACTACAATCGCATTGATCCTCAGCCTTTCCAGACTGACTCTCACAGCGAAATAAAATTGAAGCTCGCAAGATCAGGATGGTCACGGGAGACTAGGTAACCACTGTCCCTTAAAAAAAAAAAATGTTTAACTCTCATAATGTCCTCCGGGTCAGAATGACCCAAATCACTAGCTCTTTGTGGCAGATAGAGGGCGCTTAACCTAATTCTACAGCTTACACAAACATATGATGTGCACTGCTGACACAACAAGGTGTGAGTTTAAAACCCGAGGACAACAGGAGGGTTAAACGGCACAAGAAAACAACATAAATACATAAAGCAATAATTAATAAATAAATAAATACACCCAGCAATGCCAAATGAAAAACACACAAATCATACACAATCAGATGGCGCCGCCATGTGGCCAAATACGAGATTTCTGAGTACATCACGAGGGTTAAGGAATGCAATCCGTTCTTTTGAATAGCTTTCGGAAAGATCCAGCTTTCTTCAAAGAGCTATAATTCCTATCACTAGTGCAAAACAAACAAACATACATCATTGCAAACCTTGTGTCTCCTTTTAGACAAATAATGTGTGGACAGAAAGCGCTCTGCCTCATTTTCTGTTAAAAAAACTCCAATCTCTCCAAACACCTACTTCTCAAAATGCAATCTCAGTTTTTAACACCGTGACTATTGTTCTTTTTTTAACCTCAGTTTCTCTCCTCATTTTATCATATGCTCTCTGTCTCTGCATGCCACGTCTGCCTCTCCTCTCCTTATTATTCGTCCTAATGATGTCGGTCTTCACAGAGCGAGGCGATGATGGCAGTGGGCGCCAATCGTTATATTTAGATCTAATTAAAGATCATTATAATCTATCAGCCCAATGAAGGCCAGACTGGGATAGATACAGGAGGTGGGGGGAGGGAGAGAGAGAGAGAGAGAGAGAGAGAGAGAGAGAGAGAGAGGAAGTGGGAGTAGTGTCAAGCTCCTGAATGTATTTAAATGTCAGTAACACGCCAGACAGCCTTATATACACCCTTGAATTCCCAATTATCACAATAAGATTAAAACACATTACATTGATTATAACCCTAAGTATAGATGAGAGTATAGATGAGAGCATTGAATAATGGAAGATATTTAACCGTCCCGCTGTGCTACGGGTCAAAATGACCCATTGCACTAGAAGGCACCAACGACATTTGAGGCAACGGTTGCCTCCATCTGCTGGCAGTGCAATTAAAACCCAAGGACAACGAGAGGGTTTTAAGGATATTCTGTAGTTAGTCACACCAATAAAACAGGTGAGCATGGTAAACTGACACCTAGGGTGGGTGGCAGTAGCGATTTTAGGTGATTTTTAGGGATGCTCAAGCACCCCTAATATTAATTAAAAAAATAAAACAAGGTTTTCAGCCCCTAACGTTAGATGTTTAGAATGTTTCTTGTCTTGTAGACGGAACAAACAAATACACATACTGTATGCGCAGAGGCAGGTGATGCATATCAACCACTCAATGGTGGTGGTGACACATGGGAGTCGCCTACACCAACTTACAGTAACATCACCCCCGCATATTTGGTGCTGACGCGTTGGTGAGATTTACAACTTGCAACCATTGCACGGCAGCAGCCAAACAATTAAATATTTTCTTTTTTAATGTTAAACACACTTTGTTAGTATTCTCCATCAGCCAGCAGGGGGCTATTGTTATTAAGGTATAGGCTACTGGCATAATATTGTAGACCTACTAAATATTGGCCTGTGTACAGTAATTGCAAAGCTGGCAGAGTGTTTAAATGCAGCATTTGAGAGCTATACATTATGTTTAATTTGTTGTTAATGTCATAGACATCCGTCACTACAGTATCATTGAAGATATCTACTCTGGCTGATAGCCCTTGCCTCGAGGTTAATTTGCATTTTGTCAGCTACCTGATGTTTTTTGACCAATCAGGGCCTTTTATCTGTGATTGGTCTACGTAGCCTGTCAGTCACGTGAATGCATGCACAACAGGTTTGTCAATGCTTTGCAATGGCAGACCAATGGGCTCCAGAGGGAGGGAGCAGAGGAGGAGCGGGTAAGTTTTGTGTTGAGTCTTACTTTCTTCATTTCTTCTATAGTTATCTCTCATTACAACTCGAATCTTACATTACATGCAGCAGTTTTCAGTGTGTGTCACACCTTTGATACCCTGTTTTTGTAAAGATGTTCTCTGTACTCTGTGACATTAAATTAGTTATAAGATATATGTCAGTGATTGCTCTTTGTGTAATCAAAGTTGGTTGTGCATTTGATGAGACTATTGTTGTGGAATGGTTAGGCAGGGAAGTGAGCCTCTATACTGTTGAAATCCTAAATTCTAGTGGATAGTTGGTGATTTGTTCATCTGCACTAGTTTCATTTCTGCCAGGTGTGCATATTATGATTAATCTAATAACATGCATTCAATTGCATGCATTTTGATTTTAAGACAATTACATGCAAAAACCCTAATTCTGCTTATGTATTGTGTTTGCATAACACTTTGGAATACCCTGCCCAAAAGGAAGGTTTTACAAAGTTTTGAAAAGCATGCACACTACTGCTTGAAAGACACCATCTGAATACTAGAGTGCAGATGGTTGTTCTGTATCTATATGCCACCACTGTTGTATTGGCTAAAAACCATATTTTTCACGTGCCTTTGTTCTTCCCCCATTAACTGTAAATTAAAGCAGCAGTGTGTGTCATGTCTTTCTATCAAATGGCATATTATTGATGCACGTGTGGTACTGTATGGTGTGAATGCCTTGCAAGTGTGTGTATGTGTGTAGGTCTGTGTGAGTCTGTGCCAGGGACTGGACTAGTTTGAGAAGTCTTGCTGTGGCTGGATGCTCGGCTAGGTTTAATTACGCCGATGCAGGCTGCTTACTTTGCACTTGTACCACAACTTTCTACTTTGTTTAAGGTCAGTCACTGAAGACCTGACTTCTGCACAAGGGCTCTCTTTTCGTACTTCCCCCGCCCCTCACCCCCCTCACTGTGGGTTTGTATGTGTTCAAGTATGGCTTTACCCAAGTATGCCTGTGTGTGTGTGTGTGGGGGGGTGAGACGCTGTCTAAAACAACAGCAGGACTTTGAGAGGTCACAGTGAGGTTAGACCAGGACACTGTGGCACACACACACCTCCTTTCTGACAAGGGTAGATGAAACAAGAGGAAGGGAAG
>JAODUG010003886.1:0-10947 GCA_027564795.1 Aphredoderus sayanus
TTTTTATATATATATATATATATATATATATATATATATATATATATATATATATATATAGTTCATAAATAGTTCATAGTAGTTCATAGTTCATAAATTGGTTATCTGTAAATATCACGTTTATGTAAAATACCAGGCACATTTTCAGCACAACACTTTTATATGGAGTTAAACGTTATCCATCCACAACAGTAAAAACAAATGCATCAAAGCACAAATTAAATTAAATAAATACCAACTCAAACATTAAGGAAACATAACAATAGCAAATAATTGCCAAGGGAAGAATTTGTTTGTGTGGCCATTTTGTTTAGTTTAGTTTCAAGATCTATCTTGATAATGATGGGTGCAAGACCTTTAGGAGCACAGGATGCAAGCACCGATGGCACATTTAGAAACCTATAGTGGTTCTCAGAACAGTTTATTTTCATTGAATATATTATTGAGGCTGTAAATTGTCAAGATCAGCAGATTGATATATGAATAAAGAGTCAACAATCCATTGTTATATGTGATTTACAAAAACAATCTAAATAGGATAGAAACAACAAAACAAAGAGCTGTAAAGAGTACATGCTCTTTACAGCTCATTGTTTTGCATATGCTCACGTAATAGTCAAATAAAACAAAAAAATAAATGTATGGTTCGAACCCTGCTGCCAGAAGTGTTGAAGTTCCCCTAAGCAAGATCTGAAACTTACCTTACTGTGACCCCTTTGTGACAACAGTCCATACAGTAAAACCACACAAAGTTATAAGGTATGTTGACTGTGAATGGAAGCATTTATTATACTGAGACTTTGTAAGCTGGTATAAAAACTTGAATGGACAGTGCACTGGTTTATCAGTTAAAATCAGTTTACACCATAAAAATCAAAAACCTTGATAGAACATTTGTCTCCGAGCCAGAATCCTGGATACAGAGGTCCAGTGAATGTAGCCTCAATCTTGTATAGAAGAGTCATATTCTCTGAGATGTCATAGAATGAAAGACTACCCTCTTCAAATTGTAAATAAACCCCTATTCTTTGACAGGTGGTTGGCTTTACTGTCAGTAGGATTCCATCACCATTGTGGCAAACAGAATAAACATCAGAACGATCAAGACTCCAAGAATGTTCAGTTGCTCCAAAGGCCGACTTTAAATTCGATTTTCGGTCTATGGTTTTGTAGGCCAGTGCAATCTCAGCTTTGTTGCCATCTACCTCTACCTCATAATAACAGCGTGCAGCTTGTAGTCCTTCTTTACACAGCACCTGTCGACGACGAGAAAATCGCTCAGGGTGGGTAGCTGCCCTGATATTCCGATTGCTAGGGCTCAGCTTTACTTCCCTGTTTTTATTTGAAAGAACCAGATCCATGTGGGCTGTGTCTGGGTCCAGGGTAAGTTCACAAGCATCTGAAAGAGATGCATTAGAGACATTTGAGGGCAAAGCTTTAAGGTCCTAATACTTATTTGCAGTATATCACCCTCAGAAACCAAACATAATGCTTTGTTGTTTCTAAGACTGTTTAAGTGTGTACACACACAAATTACTTTCGTGTTTTTAGACAAAAACGTGTGCCCGAACATATAAAAGCACGTCTTTAAAAACATGTGCCTGAACAAGACACATGTATATGAAAATGCGTGAGGGTCCTGTGAGAAGAATTATCAGTGCTGGATGATACAGTGGCTTGAGTTTATCTTACGTGGAAAAGCATTTCAGAATAGTTAATGCTCTGGACAGGCTGCTGCAAAAGAAAGAAAATGTAACTTACATTTCAGAAATTCTACCCTTGTCTTAGGTTCAATGTCTGGTTCATAACTGGTGCTGGAAACTGAAGGGAAACAAGTGTTTAATGGTATAGATTCACCCAATAATCTTCAATAAACATGTATTTTTTAGGGTGACTGGGGTAAAAAATAGAATCAATTCATCTTTATTTTTTTGGAAATGTCATTCATCCTCACATACCCGTCTGGGAGAGTGGTGTTATTTCTTTGCGACAAAATTCCTCCATCTGCCTTCCAAACTGATCAACAGCTGTCTTTATATGCTCATATAGCAGTGTCTGGGGTGGAGAACTCTCCTGCTGGTCATCAGTCGCACAAAAGGATGAGGGCCATTTCTGTCAGAGAATAAAACAAATAACCTTCCTCTTATGAAGCACTAAATATTTACTGTACATCCAATGTCACCATATATATTTCACCTGCAGGAAGTGGACATCATTTTTGGTGCATGCCAGTTGATTTAGTTCAGCAACCTGCTCTCGTAAAACCTCCATGTTAAGTTCCAGGCTGCGCAAGGAGCTTTGAAGCGAAGCCTCTGCTGCCAACTTTAAAGCCTCAATCTCCCTCTCCACAATGCCATAACATCTCTGGAGGGTGTCGATTAGCTGGGTGAAAACGCTCTCACAGTAGTCTGCAGTCTTTCTTGCACCTACCTGTTTTAAACATGCACGGTTTACAGAATGAGCTTCACTATTTTCATCTGGATGTATATTGACATGTTTAACACAGTCAGTTAGCAAGGGCACACCTGCAACTACACCATTTAGGTGTCAGTATGCAGACAAAGAACTGGTTTCCAGTGGGTCAACTGCTTACTGAACCTTTAAATTACAGGCTGTGAAGTCAGGAAAGTTAAGTGAATCCAGAAATGATTGGAGAGACGTGTGTAAGTAAGTGCAATACCAGTATGTTTAAAATGTATGTATTATGTGGAAATACAATCACATACCACCATAATCTTGGTGATATGTGACACTTGACATCACCAATATTAAGGCAATTGTTTTGACCCACAATAAATAGATAACTCAGATATCGTGTGGCCTACTGAAGTGAAGGAAGTTACCTATTGTGTTTTGCTATAATGTGTTATTGCCATATGAATTTTTTTTCTTCGCCAGATTGTCAGTCTTCATTGCATCACAGCATAGAGCTACATACACAATAATTTGGTATTGAGCATTCCCAACTTGTCACTGATTTCATTTGTAAACATCCGATTTTGGGGGAACAAAAATGCAATGTTGTCTCATTGATTTTATTGCATGAGTAGCATGGGTTTGTTGTTTATCGGATGTGACCATTGCTGCTGAATTCATCAAAAAATGGTTGTGCTTTTTGGCAACATAAATATGGTTTTGCCCCATATGCTATAGGCTACAAAATTAAGACATTATCTATTTGCATCTTCATGATTACATTACCTGCTCTGTGCCCTGCTGTCCTTTTGTTTTAATAGTTTACAAATATTTTGAGCAGGCCGGGAATACAATTTATAAAATGCACATTACATTTGCCAATCAGATTCAGCAGACTAACACGTTTTGACACCTCTTTATTACTTTCCTAAATTCCTAACAAAAAACTCAATCATGCCTAAAAGCTGCTGTCACTGTGTGACTGGAAGCACTACAGCACTGTAGACTGCACTTAACCCAGAACTCCTGTGGCTCATACGAAAATACGCGCGCAAACTTGCGTACGTCACCATTGTTGGCAAACAGAAACCTAGCTGCGTCAAGTTGTCCCCCAACACAAGCAATACTGAAGTGGGATCTCACTCACCTTAATCTGTGTAAAAGAATCATTCATGCTGAGATTCTTCAATTTCTCTTCTTGTGCCATGAGCATCTTATTGTATTTCTCCATTACGGTCTTCAGTTCTTCCTATGATTGATTGGAATTGTATATTTGTTAAAAATTAATAATAACAAGAAGCATAGTTTTCACTGTATGTTTTCCTACCTGTTTCTTCTGCCGTTCGTCACTGACATTCCCAGTTCGGTGTGTAGTGTGCTCAAAGAAAACACACGATGAACAAATTACTTGTTTATCCGCGTAGCAGTAAAGGCTCAACTCTCTGCCATGTTTCAAACACATAGGCCTATTGCCGTTTGATTGTACGGATGCAGCAGAAGTAGGCCTACACTGTATTTTTGCCGGCTGTGCTTTATCGGAATCTGAGATGGAACACCGTCGTTTTCTATCATTCGGGACACACTCGGTCATTCTCGTGTCTGCCACTAATGCAGTTAGAGTTTGGTTTTGGACCAACTGAGGTTTTGATTTGAATCTTCTCTTGCATTCAGGACAGCTGACAGATCCGTAAATACGTTCCTCTATAGTCCAACAGTTTAGGATGCAGCTCATGCAGAAATTGTGCCCACAAAGAATAGTAGTAGGAGCATTGAAAACGTCTTTGCAAATTTGACAGCAGAGGTGTTCCATTTTAAGAAGCAGTAAAATGTAGCCACCCCGTTAAATATGTCTGGGACAGGTTTGAGAACGGCGCTATAGCTTCAGCTCAAGTCAGTTCCTGAATAAGCGGGGTGGGGTTGTGTCTAAAACAGTTAACTGTTTATAAACTGCATGCATTGGCCTGATCTGAATATGCTACTGTACAATTGATATAGGCCTACTGCAAAACCATTAGACTACATGCAGACATTTAAGAGTCACACTGTACTGCCCTTACCTGATGAATATCCACACAAAAGATTTTTTTTGTTGGTATTGCTAAATTCTGGCAGTATTTTTCATATTTTTATGGTCACATATAGATACATTGGTTCCCTTTGAAGGCTACCGTATATTGTTAAATCCTTCCCGTTAAAATAAGAATTATTAGTATAAAAAAAAAAAAGCCTTAATGACTTTCAACAGGTTGTTGAAAGGGTGTGAAAGAGAGGACCAGACTTATAGCAATAAGCTATTGTTTACTCAACGGATCTACTAGTGCAGTGCATACATTTTTAATTTAATGTTTTCAAGATTAACATGCTGAATTGTATTCTGAAAATAAAAATACATTAAAAAGTAATTAAAAGCCTTATTGGCAATTTAATTTACTCCTTTATTATGATATTAACCCATACAAAGTAAAACATTGACATAATCCATGATAAATAAGTATTAATGACTTATGAATTTTGAGGCATTGTTTTTACAAAGCAAAGTCAAAATCGTAACACAGGAAATGTTTAGTTAACTGAGGAAAGTTTTGCAAATGTGTTCCCTTAAGTAAAAAAAAAGAAAAGTCCTGTTTGGCTGACTAAGAACCACACAAAAACACTGAAGCTCAGTGTTTGCAACATTGAGTTTCAATGGCTTCCATTTAACTCAATCAACATTACTCACACACGCACACACAAAAATTACGATTGATTTTACCATTAGACACAAATAATATAATGCTCCATTGCCATTTACAGTCAGCCTGGTTGTCTATTTGACACTGCATTGTGCCATGTGTGATGATGCACAAAATATCCCATGCACCTCTCAAATCATGAGCAACCAGTGGAATAGTAGATGCCTACTGAACATTAAAGTAACCCTATATGTAAGAATTGTTAAAGTAATGCAATGTTTTGTGAACCGTTTCAAAAATCACCCACACATACAGTACAAAAGGGTTTAAGTAGCAAAACGCAGCCAAATAAATTTCACCATTGTCTGTCATTACAAGGTACTTTAAGAACCTATATTCTAAGAGTAAATATACTAATGTAATGTGTGAAATGCTATGGTACCATAGGAAAATGGGGGGAAAAAAAACCCACATTGGTTTACATTTAGGAGAGAAAAAAACAGGGCTGAAATTAGATTCATGATAATTTCTCTAAAATAATTTATAAATCAATAAAAGGCAAACATGTATTTAATCATAAAAAGCTTGTGTGTATGTAACTCAAATTGCAATGACAGACTGACAATCAGATTGTTGTAATTACAGACAGTGCATCAATAACCTCTTCTAATGTCAGACAATACTTTGAACTGTTTTCTACAGGCTTGGTAAAATGCAATGTTTAATCCTTGCTCTGGTGAAGGGCGAGATCCCTATAGCAACAAGGATTCATAGAGAGATTTATGCTTATTGCAGTAATTCCTCCCAGGATATAGGTTTGGAGAAGACCTCTCGCTCCAGCCAAAGGTCATAGTTCATTTGGAAGTCCTCCGGCAGGTCCACCCGCTGGCCCAGGACACTTTGCAAGCAGTTGTCCACAGGCAAGAAGTCCGGATTGCTTTGGTTCTTGTCATAGCGACGACTGTTAAAACGTTCGATGTTGGCCCGCAGAGCGCACTCCTCTGCCTGAAAGTCCCATGGGCGAGCATCCAGATCTGTTGGCACGGAAACACAGAACATGCGAGTCGTTTTCCCAACAGCTGTGACTAGTTAGTTGTGAAGCCTGCTAAATTAGAGTACACATTTTTTTAATGCGTTTTATTTGTGTATTGATTTTGGAATGGAATGATCAGTGGTCAACTGGTTGCAGATTTCGATTTATTGCAATTCCAATATTAAGGGTTGACATTTTTAGGCCTACAAACATTTTCAGTTGAAAACAACAAAAGGTATCCTGTAAAATGTAGAAGGTGTGGTGCTTCTCCAAATGTAATAATTTCCTCTCCATAATCCTGTATAACATTATACTTTAAACATTAAAGTATAGTCAGCATCTCGAAATTAAATGTAAATGGACTGCATTTATATAGCACTTTTCTAACCGGCCACTCAAAGCGCTGTACATTATTGCCTCACATTCACACATCGACAGCAGTGTCAGCCATGCAAGGAACCACCTGACTACCGGGAGCAGTTAGGGTTAGGTGTCTTGCTCAAGGACACCTCGACACTTGGTGAGCAGTTAGCGGGGTTCGAACCAAAAACTTCTCAATCACCTGTCACCCCGCTCTACCCACTGTACCACTGCCGCCCAAAATTAAATCAAGATGCATTGTTTCTGCACACTACTCACCATTCCCATAGGCCCAGTCATCATTGAGGCGATGGCGGACCTTCTGATAGATAGAAGACATGGTCTTCATGTTGCTCTTCCTCCACTGTCGGCCCAGGTATTTGGTCTGCACTTTGAGCAGTTTGAGGACATACAGCTGCATCATGGCCTGTTTCACCTTAAGGGCTCTCTTCAATATGGGAGCAGACTTGAACACAACCAACATCTGGGAGAGAAAACAGATCTTTGGTACAGTCTTCAAAAAAGGAATAGTTGTCTGTTCATATAAGGATGGCAACTTTTGGTGTAACACAAATATATACAAACCATAAAACAAATGTATTCATGTTTTATTAAAGAAAAGAAAAATAGATTGAAAATCATAATAAAAACAGTCTTGCAATCATCTTGCCCCCTAGTTTGAAAACCAAGTGCAAAACCAAAATCTCTTTTGGCATATCCTAGTCACGATGCATTGGTCATGGTATATTACCAAGCAATTCTCTCACCATGGTTCTAGAATGCTTCCATTTGGTCAGTTTGTTCAGGATTCTCAGCAGGTTAATGCAGGAAAACAGATTCCGCCAGCAGAATTGATTGTTGTCTCCTGCTTCCTATAGTGAACAGAGAGCATGACCGCATTGAAAATAAATAAAATAATAAATAAAATAAAAAAATAAAAGTATTATTATTTGAATTAAATATTTGGTCCAGCAACACACCAAACTCTCTGCAGTCAACTCTGGGAGATCATGCACCACACAGTAGGGAAAGTCCAGCACTGAAATGCTATAAAACAGTAGAGATGATAAATCTTAATATGCATTAATACACATTTATATCGCTTCTGCAAATATGAGAGGCCCTTTACCTATTTTTAGCTGTGATGTAAGACATGATGTTCTGGTTGAAGAACTTCAGAATTAGAGGGATGCAGTTGGCAAAGACCAGGTGTTGAGCCATGTACTCAAACTGAGTATGAAACGTATGAGGAAGATGTGAGAAAATCTAAAACCATACTAATTGAAATGCACGCACGCACGCACACACACACACTCACACAACACTACAGCAATTGTACCAAAAACATCTGTATCTATAAATCTAAACAAAAATCAACAACATTATACAAACATATAATGTGTAATTCTGGCCAATGGGTGGCGAATGCAAATCCAATAGTGACCTTCCCATTTAAATCAATTTAAATTAGTGCTAAAATCCACTTAGTTAAAAAACAAAAAACAAAAAAAAAACGTTTTAAATACAATTCTTTTCAGGTACTATATAATACACTACGTATAAAAATACCCTGCTCAAAAGATGCAAGATTAAAACGCTTCTGAAATCTACTTCTGAAAAATCCCAGTGATACCAGGCCTTACACTTACTTACTGCATTAACATTAGTACCTGGTAGATGTGGTTAAGTTTGAAGTGTTTGAGCAGCAGGAGCAGGATTGCAGAGATGGCCTTCACAATGACCTCTTTGTGGCGGTTCACGTCAACGCCCAGCTTCATGCTCTGCAGTACTGTGGTCCTGCAGGATCAAACGTGCATGATCTCAACC
Source organism: Aphredoderus sayanus (assembly GCA_027564795.1). Lineage (NCBI taxonomy): Eukaryota > Metazoa > Chordata > Actinopteri > Percopsiformes > Aphredoderidae > Aphredoderus > Aphredoderus sayanus. Next base: position 8,308 of record JAODUG010003886.1, read on the forward strand.
CCTCTAATGATGCTGCATTTTACATGGACCTCAATGGAGTGCAGGAGGCAGATCTTACGGCATCTCCTCAGGCAGCACGTCTGCCAGGATGTTGATGGAGTCAGTCTTGGCCTTGGAGGTGGGTGCTGCTGCCAGTAGGATCTTTAACAAGGCAATCTGTGTAATAGGAAGTGCACAAGAATGATTGGTTAGCAGAGGGTCTTGATGTGCCAAATGGTGTCTCAGGGATGCCTCCAACCACATGGGATTTAGCTATCTAATTATCATCTTCAACTCAGACAAGAGGGCAGTCTACAATATGCATTCATGTGAAAAAAAATTGGAGTTGTTGATTTTTAATTTAGGAAGGAACAATTATATAATTCCCATATATTACAGATTACACTGCATATCCAGCATGTCTGTCATAGAATATCTGTATCTATGTGATGTAATGATCTACAACCTTGGGGTCTGGGGTATGTTGGTGTGTGGGCTCATTCCTTCAGTGTCTTTGGTTTTCCATTCTCTGAGATGGAAGTGGTTGGGGAGCGGGTGTTTCGGGGATGGTGGGAATGACGGGTGTTACATAGGGTGGTATTATTACTTGTTTTATTACTCGTTTGTATTACTTATTCATTGTTTTTAATGATTTGGTAGTGTGAAGCACTTTGTGTTACATGTATTTGTATGAAAAGTGCTATATAAATAAAGATTGATTGATTGATTGATCTGTGAGAGCAGTCTTACCCGTAAACCATCTTTTCTGTCTTTTGAACAAAAACATATATCATCTGAACACTCACCATATACTGAGGCAAACTAGGAAGAATGCCCTGATAGAGTAGCTCAGTGGCACACATCTCCACGTCTTCTTCACCCTATCAGCAGACAGACCACAGCAGATGAAATTTAACGATCTTCATTAGTAGCACAGTTCACAAGAGAAATTAATTAAATTCCAAGTACATTTATCTAATATTTATCTGGTTCTGTTCCACTTGGTTTGATTTACTGAAGTAAAGCAGTCACTTTGCTGACAGCAAGCTAACACTAATTATTTGTGTCAACCTACTGAGACATTCATCAAAGTGATGATTAGAAGACGGTTAAGTATATCAATAGACCCAGTTCCAATAGAGACAATAAATAAATAAAAATATACAAAAAATAAATATTGTCCAATTTATGTGTCAGACCAGTGCTCATGTACCCCAGATAGCGGAGTCTTTTGAAACTCTTCCTCCTTTGAAATCTGAATCTCTGCTATGGAGACATATTTGTGCTGCAAAACAATAAATAGACAAATTACAGTTCAGTTCAAGTAGCAAATAAGAACATTCTAGAATTCTCTTGCTCAGAGAAAATAGCTGAATGAAAATAGCTTAAAGCCAGTAAAGCCTTGTTTAATGACGTAGTCAGTACCTGCTTTAATGTCTTAATGCTCTCGTGGATAGGTCGGGGCAAGCCTACAACCGTATCTGTATCACTGTAAAAACACAAAGAAATACAGATGCTCTAATACATCCTTCCTTATTAGCTTACATATGGTGAAAGAACAACTTACTTTCCAAGTGTGTATCCAATAAATTTACTTCTACTTGATTCCAGGAAATTTTCAATGTCCTTCTCTCTGTTGGAGCAGATAGGAAAGTCAGCACACATTTACAATATAATAGCTAAATTCATCTAATATGTCTTATTTATGGCTAGGAATAATTTAATTTATACATGTAATATTGTTGTCAATGTAAGCACACTTAAAAGTAAAGCAACAGATGTAGCATTCGGATTGCTTATGATAAACATTGACGATAATAAAAAAACTTTTTTTTAAAAACATATCCATTCTTATATTATGTACAGCTGGGTATACCTTGAAATTACATGCCTCTGAAAGGGACCCCGTTAAAGGTTTAAAATGAATTTAAATTCCAATTAAATCAAATCAACCATCTCACCTGACTTTAGGCGCCCACGGCAGGCCTTTGGGGAAAGACACCCTCTCTGTTGGTGGGTGTGGAATGGGCGGAGGCATGACCTCATCTCTCTCTAGTGGGAAAGGCTCTGCTTCCATGGAGCTGTCGTTGTCATCGTTGTCATCCTCATCCTCACGCGGGTCGTCAGCCTTGTACGGATCCTTCTCGTTGAATGCATCCAAGTTATCCTGTTTAATCAGGGCCTGGAGGACAAAAGGAAAATGACAACATGCCAGTGAGTACTTGAGGCAAGCTGTTAAAGGGGTGATGTCTATGTTAACGAGACTTTATATTGCCACCTAGTGGCGTAGATGACGCTGCTCCAATACCAACCCTTAGGAAAACATGGCGACTCACTAAAATGAGTTGATTCTCTACCTACGACATGATTTCAATCTCCAACTCACTACAGTTCATGTTGATATCTGTATCCTTTGTTAAAATGAGTTAGGGTACCTTTAATACATATTTAAACTGCTGATTTTGCAGGTTTTCCTACTTACAAAGCATGTAGAGGTCTCTTAAGTTTTACCATAGGTACACTTAAACTGTGAGAGACGGAATCTACAGTATAACAAAAATCCAGAAAATCACATTGTATGCTTTTTAACCCTCGTAATGTACTCCGGGTCAGAATGACCCAAATCACTAGCTCTTGTGGCAGATAGAAGGTGCTAAACCT
>JAODUG010003887.1:0-10947 GCA_027564795.1 Aphredoderus sayanus
ACAAATCATACACAATCAGATGGCGCCGCCGTGTGGCTAAAAACTATATTACGAGTACATTACGAGGGTTAAGTGACTCAAATGAAATTAACCCCAATTTCTTGACAAGCAAAATCATTGATTTGTTGTCATCATTGTGTTTTCATATAAAAGCAGGTGTACTGAGACATTTACAGTACTGTACATGGTACAGTATGTGATTTCAGCTAAAACACACAATTTATACAATTGTATTTTACGTATTCTAAACAATGAAGCCTCCTTAAAGGCTGACCTTGGCAGGTCTTTTCATTTCTTCTAACCAGTGATTAAGTGGCAGCCCAGCCGCCTGCTGTGAAGGCCGTAAATCAAGGATTCCAGTTGAGGTGATGTCAGAGCTTTTGCATTACGTGTTGTCGCTTCACACCGTGAGGACACACGCACACGTGGTCATGGCCATTTCATGGGCCTAGTGATTTATCAGGGAGATAAGGAGTCAAATTGTTGAGAACATACCGTATAACCATGTACATGCATCTGCTGGCGTAGTGATATTTCATGGACTCACATAACACAACTAAAAAATAATGGGACTGAGTGAACCAATCCACTCAACAGTGCACAGCACTCCGAGCCATATAAACAATGACATCAATCGACCGGTATTTATGTGGACATGGCAGTTAAAACGCTGTTCACTATTTATAGATTTCCCCACTACAAAGTGTCGGGAGTGTTTTCTAGCACACCCGGCTGAACTTGGATGGTTAGAGTAAATAAGCAGGGATAAACTATAAGCAATGCTGAGGTAGTTAAGCTCATGACCTCTCAATTCAGGGAAGATCTTGTTTAAAGTCTGAGGCAATGAATGGCAAGAGGCAATGGATGACAAGGAGACCAGGAATCGCCAGGAATCCCAAATCAATTTTCTGCACCATCGTAATGTTTGTTAGCTTAACTGCCCAACATCAAAACTCATTAGACACAAAATATGCAATTCAGTCACATACTATATAAGCAATGTTTTGACATGTCCTTTGTGACTGTAATGTAATCTTTTGTGCAGGCTGATACATTTTGGGTATCACTGTGGGCTTCACAAATATGACTTTCTTGCTGTGAGTGGTGAACAATGGTGCTTTAACCAGTCACTGTCACTGAAATACCTCAGCAGCAAACCACAACAATTACAAAGAGTACAATATTGTGCATTCGGTCAAGTATTGTGTTCATTCCATTTCAAGTATTTTTCTTTCTGTAGTGCTATATGTACAGTAGTCTACAGTATATCTTATCAGATAATAGGGGACACTTATGTAATGCCACTGCAGAAAGAAGTTCTAAATGAATTCATCTATTATTTCCCAATAGGCTCATTGTTTGACAAGACAACCACATACTACAAGCCATGAAATAATATGATCCACATCCGATGGCTTTTATGACTTAAAGCGATTTTGTATTGGTCGTGCTCCACAAAATTTACAACCACAATTGTTCACGCGTAGCGAGTTCATAAATTCTGAATTCATATTTCCCTCTTGAAATTCTTGTATTTTTTAACTTTAATATCAGCAGATTCCTTTAGAGGAGGTTCAAAGAACAGAGAATAGACTATTTAAATGAACGTATGTCAGACCTATTGTACGTTCGGTTTATTGATCTATATAAAGAAGAACATTACACATCAAGCATATTTCATATGTTTATTACCAATGGGTAAATATAGTATATAAAGTAGATATGGCCTTTGTTGTTTCCTGGTATTAATGCCTGCACAATGTCATGTGTTTATGTTATAATACCGTAATTTGAGTGTTAAACTGCAGGTATACACTTGTTGCTTTTTATATATATATATATATATATATATATATATATATAACTATTAATCCCAAACAGAGATAATCCATTAAATTTTATTTCCAAAGCTTCACCGCTTCAGGTTTTACTATTTATTTCTTGGGACCACTGATACTGATGCCATTTCATAATTACCATATGTCTGTGACATAAATACCTGTAATACAAGTTTTATTTGCATAATCATACATTCAAACACATTGAATCATTAGAATAACAGTTAAAATAATGGTTAAATAAGGTGTGACCTGCTATTTATGTTCCAATACCTTATAATAACACCTTGTAAAAATCAAGAAATAGCTCATGGGGTAATGCTGAAAGTGAAGTAGGTTTTCTAATATAAAAAACAAAAAACAAAGTGCACATCACAGATGAACTCCCATATCCAAGCCAGCCATGTTTCTTGAATTGTTAAGGAATGGACATCGGGGTTAATTAGGCATTTTGGTCTGGTACAGTATGTTCTACATATAAACCCATGCAGGCTATATAGATTAGACTGTGGTGTAAGGCAATCCGTAATGAGACACCTATTGGACAGTACTATAGTGCAGGGAACAGGGATTTATACAGTACAGTACATTTTGCGTAATTTCAAATTGCCTATGAAGGGTTAATTCTATGGGTTACCCATATAAAGGGACATTTAGTGTTACTGCTCTAAGACTATTGGCTCAGTACACAATGTACAGTGTACGACCAAAGTGATTCCTGTATCGAAGTTTAGATGAGGGGGAACAAACCCTTTCTACAGTACTTGCTGAAAGGTCTAATAGATTAGGGGCCCTCAAGCAAGCCACTTGTCAATCCTCCGCCCGCTGACCTAATGTACCCAGAACAGCTGTGTGAGGGTGGTGAACAAGCCATTGTTCAGCTTGATATATGAGCTATAATGTGTGAAAGAGGAGAGTTTGTTGAAGGGTAATGATGGCATACTCAAGGGTAATGCCAATATCAATGACCTCATTCCAACTAAAGATTTCTAAGATATTTTAAGTATTTACTTTCAGGTGAGCAGGTGCTACCATATGTGTAATGTCCAATCAACAATATCCTATGCAGCACTACAAACACAACAGAAATAGTTGATAAAACATAAGTAACAATGTCATCAAGATTTATTTAATTTATTTACTTAAGATAGTCTACCTGCATAAACCATAGATTTGGACCTCTGCACTCTCCTTGATGTGAAAGATTTCACCAACTTTGAGGTGAATATCACTATTCAGACATGGATTTTTGGAAGCAGTTAAATGCAGTACAATTCATGGAAGCTTGAAATATTAAATATAGTTGGTGCATTACTAGTACAGAGCATGTACATACACACCAGTGTAACATCTTCAATTTAATGAAGATGTTCAAAATCTCAATGTCTGCAGTGCAATTATGTTCAGCTTCACTTTAACCTGAGGTAAGCAATTATAATCTAATACATGTTTTGTCAAATTCAGCTAATACCTCCTCATGGTCCACTAGCTGTCTGTTATGTGTGCTGGCTGAACATAAATCTGGTGTTTCTACACAGCCCTGTAGATGGGAAAACAAATAATAACACACCACCTAAAGAGCCTTAGCAATGCACATCAAATCTGGAGGAGTTGGGGGAGAATCTGAGGGAGGAACCTATGGCACTGAAGGGTATTTTGGTTTTGATTTGTTTGGATACAGTATCAACAGTCTTTCACCAGCTTCGCTTACACAACCTTTAATGGAAATCATCATCATGAGTATTGTCTACTTGTACTTTTAACGAACATGGCCATCATAGAAAAAGAATTTTCAAAGTGCTATAAATATTAATGTTCACCGCAAGATCAAGTATTCAGATTTACAAACACTTTAACACTTTAAATATAAAAAAATCTGAAATGAAACTAAACACGCTCAGAAGCATAAATTGCAGCCTTGCAGCCCAACTGTATTGCATTTTTTAGTAGCCAATATCCAGGTGCCTACAACAAAAAAGGAATAATAAAAAAACTTAGTTATAAGGATTGAAATATAATGTTTAATTTGAAAGACAGTCATTTGCAAGTCCAAACCTATTATTCATGTCTTGGTTAGTTCAAGTGTCCAGTTTTTACATTAACAACCATACTTATACTAAATATATTATACCATATATTTCTAATCAACCATGCTTCAAAGTGTAGACAGAACTTGAAACTGTGCTTACAGATTCAGCATCGTGCTTCAATCCCGTGTCATGATGCTCCATCTCCTCATCTCGGAATTCCTTTATTACCTACAGTAGCAATATACATATTTCATATGTTTTTATTTCATAAGTATCTTAATCCCCAGATTTTGACAGGGTATGTCTATAGGTAATGTAAACATGCATGACAATGCCCAAGCAGAATTAACATTTAGTCGCTAATCACCATAATAACATAACTTGACATAGTTTGTTACACACAACCATGTAAGAAGGCATCCACCAACTGTTTCAAAAATCACATTTTATACCCATTCATTTTACAGTTTATTTTATGCATGCCTTTGCCACGAAAAAGTCTGCAACTCACCTTAAGAAGTTCAATATATCTGTCAGGGTCTTTTTCCATCAGAGATCTCATCTGGCTATTGTAGTGCTCTGAAATGCTCTCCTCTACAGCCACAGTGCAGGCCATGGCCGCCTTCTGCCCCAGTAGGGCGGTGGAAGCCCCTAGAACAGATTTGAAATATTGTCTCCCACTAGCCTCTGTATTGGTATTTCTGGACCTAACAAATCAATGGCTTTTCTTCTTAATTTGAGCAGGTAGTATGCTTCATACTCACCTAATAAAAAGCCTGTGATGTTCCAGAAGGGTAGCAGCAATGTGGGCCGGACTCTGTTCTCTGACATGATTTCATTAAATTTTGCAAGGTGTTTCTTTTCTTGGTCCCACATATGCTAAAAATAAAAACAACGTAATAGCCTATTGGACTTTATCAATTGGTCATATAACATGATAAAACCATTGCCACTGCAGTGAGCTCAGAAGTGATTAGTATTTTGTCCACACCCGAATGAGTTGCCCAGTCTGAGTCCTTCCCAACACTGCCATCTGGCCTGCATATATGCGATTGGCACCATATTCGCCTGCATGGTCCACACGCACAATTCTGTCCAGCATCGCCTTCTCCTCACTGTCTCGTGGTGGTGGGAGCACACTGTATGCCCGTGACCTCAACTGATGTGCAGCTGCAAACACAGGTGGGGGGTGGGGGGGTCAACGGTAGGCACTTTACTTTACAGATACGTTCTTTGTTTTAAAAATAATTTGTACAATTAAGTAGCGCACATAAGCGCTGTATGCTGTTACTAACTGGGTTATTAGCATTACCTTTGCATTTCAAACATTGCTGAATCGTCGGGCTGAAACCAGGCCACAGTTCATGCAGTGCCACGTATGCGGCTCTCTGCATTGCAATCGAGGTATTTACAAAGCAATATTTAGCTATAAAACTAACAAATGTGTGAGTGTCATTGAAAATAACGCCCGTGTCTTCTTGTAGACCTGGCGCATAAATATGACGTCACCTAAGGAAATTCACAGGACTACCCAATTAAATCAAAAGCAGCGATACATCGTTTTGGGTAGCCTACTGTAGACCTACTTAATTAGAAAATTATGACATGGGAAAAGAGGAGCTGCACCTGTTAGTGATATGTTCATACCAATCACAAATTATTTACCATACAATGGAGGATAGTCTAAATGTATAGTTACGTGGCAAAAATATCATATTTTCATGTGTACGTGTATATTTTGTATTAGTACTTTACATTAGTGTATGTGTTTCAGGAACCGTAAAAAAAAAAAATTCACAAAGTTGCTTGCCCTAAATTGAACAGTTATCTGTTATGGTCCATAGATGGTAGTCTTGGACAGATTTTCCTGTATGATGGGCTTCATAAACAGATATTACAATATATTACATCTAGGCCTATTACATCTATTATAAAGAAATGCCTGACATAATTAGCAAAGAAACTCAATAAATAATATTATTTACAGTTTAAAAGACTCAATTATTTAAATTAAAATCAAATGTTGCTAATAATAAGGTGACACCATGCATAAACTATATGAAGCATTTGTTTTTAAGATTTGTAAGATTTTTAAGAAGAAGTTGGGGTCACTAAGTTTATATCAATTCTGTTTTTGATCAGCAGCCAAAGCCATTCACCTCCTCTTCCAGGCATGTGCTTTAGTACTGGGACACAGGAATCCTTGGAATGATGGGGCTGACTGTTATGGGGCTGTGATGACTGCGGGTAAAAGGGCCAGTGTGGTGGATGATGGGGTACGTGTGTGTGTGTGTGTGTGTGTGTGTGTGTTTGTGGGGAGACACCGCGTGTGTTTCTTTAGCATTCTGTCTGTCTCTGACTGTCTGCCGCACACGGGTGTCGGCCGAAATGTGTTTCCCTTTCTGTTGTTATTGTGTGTGTGCGTTAATGTGCATGACAGTTGTTGCGTCGGCGGTTCTCTAGCTCTTTGACCTGTGATCCACCTGTCTTTCCTCCAGAGGTTGCATTCTGTTCTCCTACATAAAGAACTAACGCCTTTATGGTTGCTGAGCCTATCACTTAGAACCTCCTTCAGAACTCATTGAAATTGACTGGCTCCATTTTGTACAGAAAGTGTGCATCAACCCCTAAGAATAAAAAAAAAAGAAAAAATAATATATGCACATATTAGCATTAGGTTATAAATAAAAACGGACCAAGACAAAAGCATCAGAGAACAGTCCTGCGAGAATCCTCGGTCAGGCCACGTGGTGTTTTACCATCATTACCGAAGCTCTTGCCATGAAGTGATCTCTACAGAACACCCACTCTCTCAACTCATAACTCTACTAGACAAAGTAAGTGAGAGAATGGTCTATTGTACATTTTGGCTGTAAACAAAACAAAGTACTTATTTTGTTGCTGTTGAGCTAGCCGTGACTTCTGAAAGGATTGAAGGGTAAACCACAGTGTTGGACTAAGAGCGAGACAGTGCTGAGATCTATGTGACTCGTACCTGAGTGTGTGTGTGTGTGTGTGTGTGTGTGTGTGTGTGTGTGTGCGTGTGTGGTCTGTGCATGTGTGTGTTTGTGTGTGCACACCCTCGCTTCGAGGCTTTGGTCAGACAGTGCATAGCTGTGGTGGGACGCAGGCTAAAGGCCTCTGGGCTACTGTGAGTCAACAATGTCTGCTCTCACAGAGGGAGACATGATGGGTCTTGTCTCGCCTGGTCCCTGCCTGGTGTGATAGGACACCATTGACGTTTGTGTGTGTGTGTGTGTGTGTGTGTGTGTGTGTGTGTGGGGGGGGGGGGGTTTAATAAATTTTGATGGTGTGTAATTGTGAATGTATGTGTGTGCGTATATGCATATGTGTTTTTTAAGGCTACAGATATTTAAATATTTCTAAAACAGTCTGCATTATATACTGTAGGTAATCTAATGTTTTATTTTTGGATCAGGGCCCTGTAAGTCAAAATGGTTAAGTTAACCAGATGTTATATGGTGAACTACTGACGTGTGTCAGCATCACTGCTTACGCACATTATAGTTCAACTGTCTGGTGTCACTGAAATATAAACTGTTTTGTTTTCTGACTCATAACACATAGGCCATGGGTTTAAATAAAAGAATATACTGTTTCTGATTAATATTGGTGATGCTATTCAGATGTAAAGTAAATATTTGAGAGAAAATGCTGCTTTGTGGGCCTTACAAATATAGTGTAATGTACATTTTTATTATTATACTGTATGTTTTATATTGTATAAGGTTTCATTTTACCATATATGCACCTTACTATGACGCATTATGCAAAATATTTATTTTTCTTGTTTTGCCATCTACATGCAACCAGACTCTGAAGCCACTATATGTTCTGGCATTGGAAAAAGTCGATTTTATTAATGGATCCTAGAATCCATAAAATAAATTATTAGATTTGCATGGAATCTCCCTTCAAAACATCATTCCACTTGCCTTTGTAAATGGTGTACTTATTTGCCCAAAGTCATCAGAAAAATCAAAAAAACTGTTTTATTGGTTGGTGGTATCCCTCTGGAATAAGCAAGATGTCTTGCAGAAACAGAAAAAATGCATTAATTTTCTGAAGCAAATTCAACAAGTCTCCCAAAAAGTTACTCAGCCCTTTTGATAGATGGCTATATAAGAATAAGGCCAGATAAATGTAAGGCTTCCTACATGATTGAATTGTTTACAGTTTAGTTATGTTGTGCACCTTTCAGACATTTGCTCTAAACTCCCTGTTTTCATAAATGTTAAATTAAATAGCCCATGTTTTTCTAGAAGTGATCCTTAAGTGGTTTCTACCAAAGGGAAAGAAAATACTATTTAATTTAATTTTGCATCTGAAAATGACTATGCAGATCACTAGCATTTTAAAGTATGCCTATAATACGTCTTTATGAAAGGAACATACAATATTTTTCATATATTCAGTAGGGACCTTCTGTGTGTGTACTGAAATAGATAAAAATGATTACGGGTTTGTTGTATGTTTATGTGTTAAGGAAACTTTGATTTGATTTGAAGTCTATGATTTAACTGCATTTCCTCTTAGCCACAGGCCACTGCCTTTGCCTGTATATGGTTTCCGGAAGTCATGTTATTACTATATATTTTTCTCAGTACAAACTGCTACAGCAAGTTGAGGGTGCTATGGTTGAGCGTGAGATAATAACATGTGGGCAGATGCATAATTTAATGTGATTTGTTGTTTCTTTTTACAATGCCATTATGATTAAGTCATCAGATGAGGATGTCAAAAGGGTCACAATAGCAAGAATTACCGAACAGCTAACTAAATAAAATAATTAATGATATACTACATACTTTATTTATTGTATGCCATACAGACTGAAAGGAGACTGTATTTTACAGGGCATAATTACGCTTATGTAACAGTGGACAACTCCTATATAAACGTCACAGCTATGTTTTTGGCCTCCCCCGCAGTTTTTCTTGGTGATATTTTTAGTGCTGCCGGGTCAACAATAATCAAATAAAAGCAACAATTGTTTGTGTCGGCATGCCATCTCACCACTGCTATGTGGTGACTCGTAACATGGTGGTGCATCCATGCGTCAGAAACAGCCAGAGTGAGTGGGGGATAGGCTCCACACTCTATTAAGGGAGAGACAGACTCCCAGGTTATTGGATGGCTTGTGACTGTAGACCATCCCATTTATTTCCACTTGCTGCTATTTTGGTTGGATCAGGTCTGTTTTGAGTTTACAGAGAAGCCACAATATCCTATTAGGCACTGTTAAAGTATAGAGCAATGTTTACTCATAGAGCCTATTTTGTTAAACAGATGGATGGATGGATGGATGGATATGTGTGTGAATGGATGGATGACTGGTTGGATGGAGAAATCTGTGAATGGATTTATCTATAAATCTATAGATTGATCAAGGCAAAATAATTGTATTTCATTGTATGTATACTTTGATAGTTCAACTTAGAAGTTATATAACTACTACAGTCTATGCTTGATAACTTTTTATATGTTAGACAATTATGAGTATGCTACAAATTAACTATAGGCGATAATGCACATGCATTAACTGTTAAAACAAAGTCAACCAGTAACATACAGTAAACAACACCTCTTATGGTCCTGTGTCTCCAGTAGCTACTGTACAGTAGGCTTTGCCAGTCTGTGACCTATCTCTAGCTAATAACAAGTGTCTTGTCTCTTGTGTCTTGTGTCTTGTGTCTTGTCTGGCTGGACCATGGCTGGGCCAGCTGTCTTTTATGGTCTTTACACATCCTGGTCAGACTTGGCAAAGCTCATGGTTAGCTGAAACAGATAGATTCAAAGTGGCTGTATCTGGGTCGAATTTTGTTCCACAAACTTGTTCCTCAAATGTATAAATAGTGTCCATATTGTGTAATACAAAATATAACAGTTGTTTTCTTTTATTTTGTATTTTGAATGCATGTGAAGTACTGTGGCGTCCATAAATTCATGATATTATTTGATTTCACTTAATGTCATTAGAATAATTATTTTGATCAGTGATTACAGCTTTCTAAGTATCACTTTAATTGTCTTTAATCTGTAACATTGCACACCTTGTTTGTCTATACATAAACTAGAGTGAAACATTTAATGAGTCTCCTCCACAATCTCCTTCATTCCTCTGGCTCACTGTCAACCCTTAGAGGCTAATCGCAGCATGTCTCATTATAGACACTTCCATTTCCTTGGCTGTTGGGACAATGACGTGTTTACTGTGTTAGATCAGTGCCTCTAAAACACAGTGGTGGATAGGAACCCCCACATCTTTTTAATCTTAAAACAAAGTACATATATTCTTCTTTTATTTATATATATATATATATATATATATATATATATATATTGTTATTTTCTTGGCCAGTGTGTGTGACTACAGTTCAAATCAATTGTTCAAAGTTTGCAGCTCCATGGTGTGGACGGTAAGAAGTTATGAATAAAACTGATTCCTTTTTACTGGCATGGGGTTTTCTTCTGAATGAGGGTGCATGGTGCCAAGGCAGCAGGGTGGTAAATACCTTTACGCCGATGGTACTCAGCAGTGGCATGCGAGACAGTGCTGGATACTAAGTTCTAACAAGTACACAAAGTCTAACCTATGCAGGATAACCATACATTTCTCTCACAAGCTCACAACACATACTGGAGTATGGTTCTCAAATTCCACAATTTGTAATGGAGAATGCATGGGGGTAGTGGGGGGGTTGGCAAGATAATTTAAAGCAGCACTCCTTGATTATGTTCACTCCTCCAGAGCATACACTATTTTGTAATTTGTAATGAATAATTAGTACTAGGGTACATCGGTGCAGCAAATGTAAACTCGTCGGGGATAGAGCATTGGAGGTTCTGGGAGGTGTGTTGTGGATTGGGTTATTTAGTGCTTCTGCGGTGTCGTCTTATGGTGGTGGCATGGTGGTGCTGGGTTGGTGGGCTGGATTGTGGGTGGGTGTGTGCCCTGGCCCTGGTTTAGGTGGGGGGAGTTGGTCCATTTAGTCACCTGCGTCGTGTCTGTGTTCAGTGATGCACCCCTGGTGCCACATCCTTGGGGGTCTGGGGTA